>JAOXNR010000031.1:2655559-2670930 GCA_028571225.1 Parsonsia alboflavescens
CTATCATCCTCTTTTATTGTTTGTAGCATCAGTTGTTAAATTTGTCATCAAACTTCCATTTTGCTTTTGCAGTATTTTCCCCTTCCATCTTGTGGTATCTCAATGCATTTTTTAAATCATAATTTTTTTTGATTTCTTTGCTGCTGAATTGAGATGGCATATTAGAATGAGAAGCTAGTATGGAAGAATGTTCATTCATGTGCATTCATTGCAAGAAAGGAGGAGTTTTGTTAAGTGCTCTGCTTCCTTTTTTCTGGACATATTTTCCTTTGGACATGAAAACAATTGATTCTGTCATTGGCAGGAGGCATATTACTTTTATAAGAAAAGCAGAAAGATCAGAAAATATTGCAATGAAGAAATATGTTGATGACTTGAAAGAGAAAATTGGTATAAAGATCAGGAAGCGTCCTATTTTTGTCTCACAAAAGAAAAATCTGGATGACCGTTTCAATAATATCTCACAACAACTCAAATCATTTCCTGGGCTTAGTGCAAATTTCTGTGGGCAGCACACAAGATTTTCATCAAATTCAGACGAGGATGATTGCAGTGGCACTGACAATGAAAGCTGCCAGTGCCAGAATGGTGCACAGGATCATCCCAATTTAATATCTCAGAACCCAATTAGTTTGGACAGAGTTAGTAGCTGCCCTTATCCTTCAGCTGCTGAAGAGATGAAACGACTAGGACTGAAACCTGGAGAAGATGAAAATCCTGGAGAATCTGGTGGTGGTACTACAAACTGTGGCATGAGTGGAGAACCACTAAAAAGAAAAAGAAAATATGATAATACAGGAGGCAGCATATCTGTGCCTCAGAAACTTCCAAAAAGAGATGAAGACAATAGAAATCTTCACAAAGGTGATGTAAAAAGAAAATCCTGCTCCAATGATGCAAATGAGACTGCGATTTTCAGTGAATCTACTAAGATGTTCATTGATACATGGAAGGAGGCATGCCACTGTAACCATGTGGATGAGGTATTATCACTTTTGATTGTATGATGCCCACATAAAGTGTGCATTTGTCTACCTTTATGTTATTTTCCAAAATTTAGTGCTTTAATAATTTTGTTGTCTTAAACTATTTTGTCTGTATAAAATACGGAGTCTAAGTTGGTTGATCATGTATTTGTAGGTTCTTGACAGGATGCTAAAGTTTTACAAGATAAAGATCAAGAAGAGACAACGTGCATGGTTGTCTTCACAGCCCTTTGCTGCATTAGTTGACATTGCTGTATGTATTTACAGTAAATTCTCTCTTAATCGTGATTTCCTCCATTCTTCATTTTAATGCTCAGATAATGTCAATTACAGAATCAAACACATATTGGCTATCTAGTTATTCACTCTGCCCTTGATTGGGCATAGCATTTCTGTTTCCTCTCTTACTCATGATTACCTCCTTCATTACTTCAATGAACTCTTCAATAATGTCAATTTCAGTATCAAATGCATTTTAGTTAGTCAGTTACTCACTCTGGCCTGTATAACATATCTTTGTTTTGCCGCTTAATTTGCTTTTCTCACCTAGTAACAAAACTCACTTGGTACTAGTATGTTTTTGACAGTCTCTAAGAGATTTTATGCTCCTACTGGGAAAAAAATTATGTCAGCTTGGTTTTTTCCAATATTTCTGTTATTGTTATTTTGACCATAGGTGTCACTCTTTCCCTTTATGATCAATTATTTATTGCCTGAAAATGGTCATCATAGGCCTAAAACAATCTATCTATTAGGAGGCTGGTTTTCCTCCATGGTTTGTATAACTGGAGCAGGGCAGAGGGCTGAACTACATGTGCATTGAGGTTTACTTAAAGGTTTTATCATCTGATTCTTGCAGGTGAAATCTATGAAGTCTGGTTTACTTGATAGCACGCATGATGCTCTCCAGACCTCTTGTCATCTAGGTGCAGAAAATGGTTTTTCCAAGAACAATGCAAACTATACGAGCATAGAAGCTGAATCATGTCAACATGATGCTCCAACTTCTGTAAAGAAATCTTCAAATAGTGAATGTGGTAAGTGGATTATGTAACAATTCTGCTTGCTAGATTTATATGTATACCTACCTTATCCTCCATGCCTCCCTCTCTTTCTGTGTGTTATAGTTTAGCTTTTAGACTGCATGATAGCCTCTAGGTCATGGCAAAGAAGTATGGGATTTGTTTGAGTTGGTACAGCACCAGCCGAACACCGCACATCCTACTTATCTTGTGGCATGCCAATTTCAAGTAGCTGATAGAATAAATGAATGCTGATTATATGGTAGTCTGATTTCCTATGACCTAAAACCCACCTCCATTCACCCCCTACCTAGATGGCCAAAAGGAGAAGCCTAATTTTTCTCTACCTCTTTCCAAGGGGCTCTTTTATAACATACAATTTTCTGGTGAGTATTACATAGTTTTGTCTAATATCTTAGGGTGTTTCTGGACGAGAACTTCTAATAATATAATAACTTTCTTATTGGTAGTAGAAATAAAAAGTTCATTTGGATAATGATTTTGGGAGTTTTGGACAGGCAAAATGATTTGAAATAATATGTTTCCATTTGTTGGATAAAGTTAAAAAATAGTTGTCAAGGTATGAAATATTTGAAATTTAAATTAAAATATTTCAGAATGTATGTTAAACATGTCATATTGGACCCATGCATTTGGTGAGAATTTTTAGTTAAATGGATAAATGATATTATGTGATATGAATCACGTATGCTGGAAAAAGTCAAAAATAATGATTAAAATATGAAATATTTGAAATTTAAATTAAAATATTTCTGAACTTATATTCAATATGTCATGTTGGACTCATGAGTTTGGAGAGAGTTTTTAGGAAAAAAGAGTTTCGGAAGATGATTTGCAAATCAAGAATCATTAGACAAAAACATTGTCCAAATGGAGCCTTAGATGCTAACTGTTGGACTATTTTTGCGGAGTAGCAGTGGTATGACAAAAAGGTTTTGCTAAGAAGTTTATGTCTTCTGATTTCACCCCTTCACTCATCCTGAAATGACTGAGTCATTTTGTTTGTATAGAAGGCTTTTGCATATGAAATGGGTTTCTTTTAATGAATTTTTACTTACACTTTTTTAAAGTGATTTTTAGGAGCTATAACAACTTTCAAGTATAGTTTCAGCAATACTGAATGCATGCTTTTATATACTCTGGTTAATTTAGTTTCTTGTTTTCATTTTCAAGTGCACTGAAAGTAAACCAGAAAATATAACCATCTATACTGGAATATAGGTACTTGCTCTCTGTTTATCATATACAGAGTGACTTCTTTAAAATTCCTTTGCACCTTCTGTTTATCATATCAATTCTGCTTTCTCTGCTTCCTCTTTCCCTGCATCCCATCTAATTTTACTTTCTAGATGCATTCTGGAAATATACTTAGAATTGGAAACTCTTTTTGGATTGGGCCCTAGTTTTGCAACCAGATGAACAAGTAACTCCAGTTGTTGATGAAATACAGTGTCTTTTGTGCAATCATAGATAAAAATTAGACACCATGCCAATATTCACATCTTATAAATTATAATTACCTCTATACTATTAACTACCATTTGCATTGTGTTGAATTGTTTTCCCTCTGCGTTTGAGGATACAGCTTTGTTGTCTTACGTGATACATCATTTTATTGTTTCTCAGGAATTTCCAGTGACGATATTATAAAGAAAATTTCTTCATATTTTGAGCCTGATATTGATGTCGTTAACTATGCAACTTCTACTAGAGAAAAGAAACTTTTATTTTTGAGGAAGCTTTGCAGCTGTGAGTCTTGGCTAATTGAACAGTTTTCTGTTAAAGAATTTCCATGTTTTGGTTATGGAGATTTTATGACATTCATGGATAGGCACTTGCACCTACTTCCAAACATGCTACAGAAGCTGATAATTGGTGAGACATCTGAGAATATTTCCTTTGAGGCTTGCATGCTTGAGCTTCAATTGGATATGATATTGTCACAGGCTTCAACTGGTGCCTGGGAAAATGGAATGATAAGCAAGCAAAAGATACTGGAGATTCTCAGGAAGCAATTCCCTTCATTCTGTTTCAAATCTATGGAAACTAATTTGTTGGTAGATTACAGAGAAATGATAAGAGAAAAAGATGGGAATATCCCTAGATGTGTCATATTTTCTGCAACCTTGTTGAAAGAACCTTGTACTGGAGACTTGACAACTCTGAATGAGAAAATATTCTTGGATTCTGCTGGGTTTGACAATGGTATTGAGTGTAAAGCAGGAAGTCTTGGTTCAGTGACTACCAAGGATGCTATTGAACTGTTACTTAGGGCGCCAATGCTCACAGATCTAGGCTTTTGGTCCCATTGGGACCTTTTATATGCTCCTTCTCTCGGTTCTCTTGTTTTATGGTTATTGACTGAAGTTAATGCAAAAGAATTGTTGTGTTTGGTTACAAGGAGTGGCAAAATAATTCGACTTGATCATTCAGCTACAATAGATTCATTCTTAGAAGTTTCCCTTAAAGGATCACCTTTTGAAACTGCACTTAAAATTTTGTCTTTATTAGCAGTATATGGTGGTGAACGAAATGTTCCTTTGTCTCTCCTAAAGTGTCATGCAAATAAGGCATTTCATGTTCTCCTTGAGAATTCAGCGGAAGAAGATTTATCTAATGATCAGCAATCTGATGTGTGTGAAGAGCTACTACCTAAACAAGTTGTCTTTAAAGGCAAAAAGGTGTTTGAAAAGTTAAACCATGACCAATATGGGACCAGGGTTGATGAGAGAGTTGTTTTGGCATCAAGGTTCATACTTGATTGTTTGGGGTATGTACCTATTGAGTTCTGCAGTTTTGTTGCAAGTGTGTTGCTTTCTGGATTCCATTCTTCTTTCAAAGATGCTCCTTCAGCCATCCTGAGTGAGTGCAAGCAGGTAGAGCAAAGGATTATGCTTCATGATGTAGGATTTTCACTGGGTATAATGGAATGGATAAATGATTATCATACATTTTCCTCATTGGTGTTCACTAACTTCTTCTTTTTGGAGCCTTCTTGCTCAAAACATACCAGTGATGATCTTGGCAGAGGAGCAGGATCCTCACCCATAGCATTGGGTGTTTGTTGCTCATCGATTGATAGTTCTGTTGACTCTATCAAGGCAGACCATAATGAAATACTTAAGGTCAATCACACAGAACAGGAAAGGTCTGAGGTTCCTCCACAGGCTTCTGAAAATGATTTTTCATCCAAACTTAATTTCCTGAATGCAAACAGTATTATTGAATCTATAAGGCGAGATGAATTTGGCTTAGATCCAAGCCTTTCTGATACTGAAAGTAAAATGCTAATGAAGCAACATGCTAGGTTGGGGAGAGCTCTCCAGTGTCTTTCTCATGAGTTATATTCCCAGGATTCACATTTTCTTCTGGAATTGGTAAGATACTTTCTTTGTTAACTTCTTATGCCTCGATCTTTTGCTGGATGATCTTTTCTGCAGATATGGTTTTGGATTTGGCTTTTGCAAATGTGAATTGGTTTGATCCAAGTTGTCCTATCTGTTTATGTTTAGATCCTCTCTGGTTTTCACGTGGTAATAGGCATATCTTTTTAAATATGTACAAGAAAGAAATATTTTCATTTTTGATTGGAGCATTAAAGATTCTTGAAGTTTCATTTCTAGAATGAACTTTTTGCTGATTATTGGCAATGGAAAATACAACTTTCTATTATTAGAGAAAGCAACTTGAAATAGTTTGGCTGGGGAATGTTTACATCTTATTTTTAGCTGGAAAATTTGTAAAAGTATTGTTTTATTTCTTTGTATTATTTTAATATGTGGACCTAAGAATGAATCTCCTATGGATTCTCCAATTTTGGAAGCATTTATCTCATCTACCACTAGTGGATTGTTGGTCATTTCCTAGCTTTCTCGTTGGAAGTTATTTTAAGGCACTGGACTTGGGAAGTTTAATTCTGAGAGAATATATTTTGTAATTTTAACCTCCTTTCAGATATATACCTTCATCTTCCTTTTAAAATTATTTCAGGTTCAGAATGCAGATGACAATATCTATCCCCAAAATGCGGAGCCCACTCTTGTATTTATCCTTCAAGAGAAAGGCATTGTTGTTATGAATAATGAGATAGGATTTTCGGAAGAAAATATCAGGGCACTTTGCGATGTTGGGAATTCAACGAAAAAGGGACAGGGTGCTGGATATATTGGAAAGAAAGGCATCGGATTTAAATCAGTGTTTCGGGTATCTTAGAATTGCACTCATGCTAAACACTTATGGAGAATTTTCTTACATACCTTCTAATTCATGTGGAGAATAAAACCTTGTTTAAAAAGTTACTGATAAAGGTTACTGAAATGCACATAAAGCAGAAATATTTTTGAATGTGGGATCAGGAAGAGAATATGAAAAAATATGAGTGAAATCTAATTATATATGCTTATATATATAATGGCAAAGGGTCCTTTATTACTCATTCCATGAATCCTGGAGTATGCTATTTTCCTATAAGACAATACATAATCATATAATTCATCACTATTGGCATTCTGATACTAGATGCAATCTTAATGTGAGAGATGGTATTACCCTTACATTAATTGTTTTGGTTTTTATGCAGGTTACTGATGCTCCTGAAATTCATTCCAATGGGTTTCACATCAAGTTTGACATAACTAAAGGCCAGATTGGTTTTGTTTTGCCAACTGAAGTTCCTCCTTGTGACATTGATTTCTATAATGGACTGGTAAAGAATGATACTGATCAAATGAACTGCACTTCTTGGAGAACTTGTATCGTGCTCCCCTTCAAGGAAACTTTATCAGCCAGTTTCACCATGAGCAACATTATTTCAATGTTCTCAGATCTTCATCCATCATTGTTACTTTTCCTTCATCGCCTCAAATGCATCAAGTTCAGGGACATACTGAGTGATTCACTTATTGTCATGAAGAAAGAAGTTCTTATGGATGGTATTATTCAGGTATCCCTTGGGAAGGAGAAAATGTATTGGTTTGTAGTATCTCAAAAGTTGCAGGCTGACTCCATTCGTACTGATGTCCAGAGTACTGAGATTTCGATAGCATTTACATTGGAAGAAACAAGCAACGGGGGCTACTCTCCACAGCTGGTCCAACAACCTGTTTTTGCTTTTCTTCCTCTAAGAACTTACGGTTTGAAATTTATTCTTCAAGGTGATTTTGTTTTACCTTCATCTAGAGAAGAGGTTGATGGAGACAGTGCATGGAACCAGTGGTTAGTTTCAGAGTTTCCCGGCTTGTTTGTTGGGGCCAAAAGGGCTTTCAGTAATCTTCCTTGTTTCCAGAGAAGTCCAGGAAAAGCAGTTACAGCATTTATGAGCTTTGTTCCCCTTGTAGGTGAGGTGCAAGGATTTTTTTCCTGTCTTCCCCGGATGATCATTTCTAAATTACGCATGTCAAACTGCCTGCTTCTTGAAGGTGATAAAAATGAGTGGGTACCTCCCTGCAAGGTTTTGAGAAATTGGAATGAAGAAGCCAACGCCCTTCTGCCTGATTGGTTGCTTCGTGAGCACCTTGGCCTTGGGTTCTTGAACAGAGATATTGTTTTGCCAGATTCATTGGCCAGGGCTTTGGGGATAGAGGAATATGGACCCAAAACCCTACTTCAGGTAATATCCTCATTATCCCGCTCAGAGTCTGGTCTAAAGTCCATGGGCATCAGCTGGTTAGCTGCTTGGATGAATGCCATGTATCTGATGTCCTTGAAATTTCGCAATGAATCTGATTTGATAATTAATCTTAGGAAGATTCCGTTTATTCCTCTTTCTAATGGTAAATATGGCTCTGTCGATAGAGGTACAATCTGGTTGCATTGTGGTGCCACTGGGGTTGACAGTGACAAAGATTTAGAAGCTTTCCCTGGGTTGTGTGCTAAACTCCATACTGTGAGTCCTGAGCTTTTTTCTGCTGCTGCGGCTGCAGACAAATCATGCCTTGATAAAACTATGGTAGAGAATGTTACTAGAATGCTTCTTCAAGTTGGTTTGCAACGGTTATCTGCACATGAAATTGTGAAAGTGCATATCCTGCCTGCCATATCTGATACCACAAAAACACTAGGGAACACTGATCTAATGACTGAATACCTTTGTTTCATAATGGTCCATCTGCAATCAGGTTGTCGTGACTGTTTTGGAGAACGAGAATGGATTATGGAGCATCTCCGGAGCAAAGCTCTGATTTTAACTAATTACGGGTATAAACAACTTGCTGAGGTGCCAATTCATTTTAACAAAGAATATGGGAATCAGATTGCTTTGAGCAAATTACTTTATGGTATAAATTTCGAGTGGCATGAGGTTGATACTACCTACCTGAGACATCCAATTACAAAATCATTATATGATGGACCATCAAAGTGGAGAAATTTTTTCCTGGAATTAGGTGTAACTGATTTTGTGCATATAGTTCAAAGTGAGAAATGTGTTGGGGATTTATCTTATGATGTTCTAAAGGATTTGATGCAGGATGGAGACATAATGTCTATTGGGTCAGTTGCCAAAGATTGGGAGTCCACGGAGTTGGTTCATTTATTATCACACCTGTCTTCCAGAGGTGACTATGAAAAGTGTAAATTCCTTGTAGAAATTCTTGACACAGTTTGGGATAATTGTTTCAGTGACAAAGTCATTGGTTATTGCAATTTTTCCTCTGGAGAAAGGAAACCTTTCAAGTCTTCACTGCTCAGCATCCTCCAAAATACTAGATGGATGGTATCAACTATGGATAATGAGTTGCACTATCCTAAAGATCTGTTTCATGATTGTGAAGTGGTGCGCTCAATTCTGGGTGGTGCTGCTCCTTATGTTGTTCCAAAGGTAATTGGACATTATTTCCAGTATCGCTATATCCTAAATCCTTCCATACTTGCTCCTTTCCCTTTCTCCTAAATGTTCATGGACATGTTGTGATTTTGAGACCTTGACTCATGCCATTGTCAATAATCATCAAGAAATAGTTCCAAAAAATTAATCATTCTTCATAATAATATAAGAACTAGGTATTTTGTGAATTAAAATACTAGAGAGCTCTTAGAGTAGATGAATGAGGAAATTGCTGACTATGAAGTACAAAACTAGAGAAAAAAGGATGGCGTAGATGACTTAGGAAATTTTTTATTGAGTAGAAGGCCTTTATTGGAATAGGACTTCGTGATAGAGTCATAGAGAGAAAGGAGTAATAATGGAAAAATAATTTAAATTATTCATTGAAATAGGGTAAAAACCTTTCTTTGACAAGGGATATGGAGGGAGTACATAAATAAAGTTCTGAATTATTAAAAGGAATTTGGATCAAAAGCTTGCACCATAATTTGTGAAAGAATGTTCCTCTCATGTCAACAAGGGTGTATTGTATGAAGTTAAATAAGAAAAATAACATTCCTTGTATTTAGCTTATATCTGTTTATGTTGCAAGACTGCATCACAAAAGATAGTAGCTGGTTGTAAAGTGATACCAGCTACTTCACTTAAATACAATGTGGTGAATATTTTTATATTTATTTTTTATGTCCCTACTGATGACTGATTTCATTATCATTCGCTTTGGATGCTTCTGCCTAGGAAGGCTTAAGAATGTCTTTGCTTCCCTTGTCGCTATTGGCTTTGGAGGTGCAAAATTACATAAAATGGCCAAGTGGTTGATTAGAATTATTGAGCTGGATGTTGAGTTAAATTTATATTAGCTATGTATGATATTTGATAGGTGATTAGAGTCATACCCTTGTAGGAAAATTCAATGTCATGTTGGCTTCCTTGTTTTGTGTTGTCTCTTTCTTTCATTCTCAAGTTTCTAAAGTTCCTTTTAGTGGATAAGAAATTAAGGACATGTAAAACAATGGGAAAATCTTGACAACTTTGGAAAATCTGGAGTTGACATAAAATTAATCATTCTTCATAATAATATAAGAACTAGGTATTTTGTGAATTAAAATACTAGAGAGCTCTTAGAGTAGATGAATGAGGAAATTGCTGACTATGAAGTACAAAACTAGAGAAAAAAGGATGGTTTCAAATGCAAGCCATCTTAGATCAATCTTTCATTGCATATGTTCTTACAAATTCTTTCCCATCTTCCTGAACAGGTGAAAAATCGAAAGCTGATTGTTGATCTGGAATTGAGGTCTCAAGTTGGACTTCTTGATATTTTGATAGTTCTTAGAAGCTGGAGGAAAAATGATAAACCTGTCCAAGCAAGGTAATTTCTAATTGTCTTTCATTGCTTGTACTTGGAAATAGCACACTAAATTTAAAGGAATTGGAGGTGTTTACAATCTAGCAGTTCCTGATGTGGATTTTGTTAATTCACCTTGTTCTTGTAAATTTTGAGTTGTTAGAAATTTATGGGGGAAAGTGATTGCTAAACCATGCAAAATTTACTGCTTTCTCTCAGCTAATCAACTTTGGAGTGCAAAAAACAGTTTAAATGTCTGTCAAATTTTCACCTCATCTAAAAAGTTTAAGATTCTAGGAAGGGGTTGAATTTAACTAATTAACGCAACAAACTCCCTTCACGTATGAACGAACACAAATTCTCAATAAAGTTCCAACACGTTGTCAAATAACAAACGGGCAAAGCAATACAGTTTGGCCTTAACAAAATTTGAATGTTGAGACCTCCTGCAATGATATCACATTAAATTTCCACTGTCTCATCTAAAAGTTTAAGTTTGTAGAGTGGACTGAATTTAATTACTTAACAATTTTTAAGATAACCTGCTTGACATGTTTAAGAAATTTAAGAAGTTCTTTTAACATCTTAAGAATTGTGGTATACTTATCTTTTTAAAAAATGATAAATTTCTTATTGGATATCTTTGATGAAAACTGAAGTGTTTAGTTTCTACAGTGTTTTCTAAACCAACCAGTTTATTATACTAGAATCATTTTGTATCTCTAGAGTTGTTTTTGTCATGAGTATATCTTGTCTTCTTCTACTTTATTCTTGGATTTTCCTATCTTTTTCTTCTTGTTTTGATTTGGCTTATAAGCCAGGTTGTTCAAGAGGTTTAGTAAAATAAACTAAAGTAGTGGATTTAGGAGAGTAAGGATACAAAATTCTTGCTGGTTTTATCTTTTCGTTTCCTTTTTTCTTTTTTGTGTGTTTTATGCTTATAAGTTTATTTGTTCAAATGCACTCATGTTATATACCTTGCACTCTTTCCTGAGATTTCCATTCTTGTACCATGTCCTGTTAATATTTGAAATACACCTTCAGCTTCTTTTGAACAATCTGAGAAAATGTTCACTTGAATCTTTTTTTATACAGCATATCACAAATGTTAAGACTCTACACCTTTATTTGGAAGGATATGGCTTCATCAAAGCAAAAAACTCTTGAGGAATTATCTTCTGGTCCTTTCATATTTGTTCCCTTTATGCCTGCTCCTTCACCTGATGATGTTGTGACTGGTTCCCTGTTGTCTCCTAAAGAAGTTTATTGGCATGATGCTACTGGATCTATGGACCAAATGAAGCGGATGCCTCCCAACTGTGCTTCAGACGTGGCTAATCTAACCTTCACCAATATGTTATGCAATGTTTATCCAACTCTTCATGACTTCTTTGTGAATGAATGTGGAGTGGAAGAAATCCCTCCTTCCAACAGCTACCTTCAAGTTTTGTTGCAGCTATCAACTGTGTCTTCGCCTTTGGAGGCTGCTAAAACTGTGAGTTCTGGAAATTTATTTAATTGGTCTTACTAAACCATGAAGACAAAACAAAACCCATAGTCATTGAGAAGCTATTTCCTGTGCCAGGTTTTCCATGTGTTCTCAAAGTGGGCTGATTGCTTGATATCGGGATCATTGAAGAATGAAGATGCTGAGTACTTGAGGGAAAGTTTTCTGAGAAAGGAATGCACTGTGCTTCCCACTGAACAAGATAAGTGGGCTTCTTTGCATCCATCCTTTGGCCTCATCTGTTGGTCTGATGATGAGAACTTACGAATGGAATTTAAGCACCAAGATGGTATTTATTTTCTTTATTTTGGAGATCTCTCTGATGATGAGAAAGAGATACTTAAAACTAAATTTGCAACCCTCTTCAGAAGACTGGGGATACCTGCTCTTTCAGAGGTAATTTCTATCTCTCTCTTGTTGCCTCTGGACACTGATGTTTCCTTAGCAAGACAGTTGAAACTAGTTTGCCTAGCTATTGCCACTTTGAAAAGCTGTGGACACCAAAGACTTTATGTATTTCTAGGGAAGGCGTCAAATTAGCTAAAATATTCTTCTATTGGGCCAGAATGCTGTGAATATCCTTAGAGATTATTGAATATAGCTGCTCAGTTATTATATGTACATGTAGAGGCACCACAAAAGTTTTCTTTCTCTTCATTTGTTCAATCCAATGGAGCAGAAATGTGCAATCTGATGGAGCTGTTAATGCAGTTTCAAGTACTTTCCTCTCATATATAATGTCATTATATTTGGAAAACATATGTATGTCTGACAAAACAAATGTCTAATGTTTGGTTATTGCGTTGTGTATCTAGCTTTAGCAAGTTTATGCATGATGTTTTTCTTCTAAAATTGAACTTGACATTAGTAATAGTTAAGAATCTTTTACTCCATATCCTCCTATGATTTCCCTGGTTGCAGGTAGTAAGCCGAGAGGCTATCTATTATGGTCCAACAGACTCCAGTTTCAAGGTTGCACTGATAAACTGGGCTCTTCCCTATGCTCAGCGTTACCTTTGTCATATGTACCCAGATAAGTATCTTCAACTCAGGAAATCTGAATTTGAGAAACTGAGGAACTTACAGATTGTTGTAGTAGAGAAGCTCTTCTACAGAAATGTTGTGAAGAGAGGTGAGATTGTATCCAAGAAGCGAAGAGAATGCTCTGGCCTTTTGCAGGTATTTAATATTCTTGTTCTTCTGTGTATCCTTTGTTGTTAATGATGACATGATTACTTGCCTCCACGTTTGCAGCTTCATGCTGATTTATGTATGCAGTTCCTTACTTTTGCTAGGTACTAAGGAAGAAATCCCAAATAGTTGTGTTATCCTTCTTTGGCCTAGTATCAGTTTTTCATTTCCTTTTGCTTTCAAGTTCTGCAATGCTTTCTTCAGTGACTGATAGACCTTGAAATTCTGCTGATTTAGAAGTCACTTGAGGTCATTTCGTTGAAAACGGGCTTCTGTTAAGGGAATGTTTGTATAACCAATTCCATAGACACGTTATTACAGGCAAATATTCCTAATTTGGAGCTTTCTATCATCACAGGGAAATATATTGTATGCAACTCGTGATTCAGATCCTCACTCAATTTTTATGGAGATCTCTCGTTTGTTATTTGGTGAAGCTCCTGACCTGCACTTGGCAAATTTTCTTCACATGATTACAACTATGGTGGAGGCCGGTTCAACTGAGCAGCAGACAGAATTCTTCATTCTAAATAGCCAGAAGGTGGCAAAGCTTCCTGTTCAAGAACCTCTTTGGAGTTTGTCATTACCAGAAAACAACGATTCAGTAATGACAGATTCTGTTTCAACATTGATTGATGACTCAAACATTCTGAAGTCAAAAAGGATGCCCGGCATCAATTCGAACTGGCCACCTGTTGACTGGAAAACTGCCCCAGGGTTCAGCTTTGCAAAGGCAAATGGATTTAAGACACAAGCATTTAGTAACCCTCATATTCTGGAGGCTACTGGCACAACAGAAATGATGAGCATCCAAACAGATCATAAGCCTCAACAAGAGATGAATAATAATTGGACCTCTGAAGATGGCCCTGCAGCTACCTCACAAGATGTAGGTCTACTAGATGTGGAAATTTGTGGTGAGGACTGGGATGGTCATGCAGAAAGAGAGAGTAGGGCTGCTTTTGTTATGGATTCAGTATCTCATTTTGTTGATCTTGCCACTACATCAGATTGTTCAAATTGTGGTTCATCTGCTTGTGCTGTGATAAATAATCACCTAGCTTTTGGCACATCTAGTGAACAGGCCATGATAACAGGGAAACAGGGAGAGTTTGTAGCTTTCAAGTATTTTTTACAGAGAGTTGGAGAGGCATCATCCGTAAAATGGGTTAATGAAGCTAATGAAACTGGGCTACCATACGATCTTGTCATCGGAAGTGAAGAAAGCAGCAGCTGGGAGTTTGTAGAGGTTAAAGCAACCAAATCTTTAAAAAAGAATTGGTTTCATATATCAACAAGGGAATGGCAATTTGCGGCAGAGAAAGGGGAATCTTTTAGTGTTGCACACGTTGTTCTTTTAGAAAATAACAAAGCAAAGGTCACAGTATACAAGAATCCAATAAAATTATGTCAACTGGGACAGCTGCGACTAGCTGTTTTGATACCAAAGTAGTTGAAATTTCTCTGCTTTTTCTAAATACATACCGAGATGTTCCTGGAAGTGGTGTGCTTGCTCATTTCTAGGGTTCCGAGTAAATTTTTTTATCTCGGCTGCCTTGACAAGCCTCAACATTTTCAGGCACAAATCATATTGGCTAGTAGGGGTTCCAATTGTACAGGTCAGCTTCTTTCTTACATCTTATATATTCATTGCAGTAGCAACTGAGTGTATATGTTAAATAGGATTTGAATTGAATCTATTGCTTCCCTTCCCCTTAGGACCGGAACCTTGATTTGCATTGCGTTAGTGGTGATGTCACAAACTTTTGCATAGTCAAAGACTCAAGAATACAGCTCAATTATTTTCAAGATAACTTTTTTGACTTTGGATTTTTTCTTTAACACTTGTGTTCCTTAGACAGAATGCCTACTTATATCAGTGAATCCATGGAGGTCCATCATTGAAATTGCTTTCCTTGCTCACAGCAACTTGATATTATTGCTTTCATCTAACTTTGTCAAATTTTCTTGCATGGATCTAAATTAGGTTTGAAATATATTCATAGGGTCTGTTACTGATTTAGTTTTTTATGTTCTCTAATTATTATTTATTATTATTCGAAAGTTGACATAAGGTATTTTTGAAATCATGTTCATGTCATACATGGGATGGGACTTTTATTTAGATAAAACACCTGGTTTTCTTTGTCTTGAAATCTAATGAATGGTGCGTGTAGGTTGCACTAGCTTTGTCTTGAAATTTAATGAAATTTAATAACTAGCTGATTATACACTTGCTCAAAGCTAGTTATTCTCTGTGAATTGCACTACGGAAACAGCCTTTAAATAGGCTCAAATAAAGAGTGATTGCTAAGGAAAATTGAAATACATAAATTTTAATTCCACGCACGGTCAGCAGAAGAAAGGGTCACAATTTGTTGGGGTTGTTTCTTCAACACTCCCTCTCAACGCTGACTTGAATCCTTTTAATGAGTTTAGTTGAGGACAGAGTTTGTCGAATTTATTGCCACTC
>JAOXNR010000031.1:2671030-2705458 GCA_028571225.1 Parsonsia alboflavescens
CCCCCCCCCCCCCCCCCCCCCCCCCCCCCCCCCCCCCCCGCGCTCCATGCTTTGTTTATAGAGGAAAAGCAGAAGATCTATTTTGTTTATCCACTTTTTCAGAAGCCAATAGATAATACAGTTTATTCTATAGTCACTTGAAATGTGTTTTCTGATTCCAGTTCTTATGCACCTTTCAATCACCACATTTTCCATCAATGCAAAATTTTGTAGCTCACAAGAATAAGAACATGGAAAATCTGAATAACTTGTGAATAACACCAATATGATGTTCTTTTGTAGGCAAGGTCATTGATTCGTAAAGGAGATGTGATTAGCCTAGGTAATTCATTAGCAGGAAAGGTCAAAATCGAATCTGTATGGAGGATAGCAGAAGTTGCAATACAATGTGTGGAACAACACGGCTATTCCAGGCCAAGAATGCAGGAAATTTTAGTAGCTATACAGGATGCAATCAAGATTGAAAAAGGAACTGATAACTATCTCCAAGAGGAAGCTCAAAAGGACAATCTTCATGCAAAACACTCTTGACAAGCGTCCTTGATATTGAGAGTCCAGATATTTCTAAGGACTCCCTTGTCCCATCTACTAGATAAACTCATCAGAGTACTAATTCCCTCATGGTTATGTATTTTACAAGTATATAACTTGTGATCTACCTTCTAGATTAGTTCTTTTTTGCTAGCTGTTTATCTTTTGTACTATTACAGAAATTAGAATAGAATGACAAAACAAATGTAATTAGATGATGGTGCAATGAGATTAAGCCAACAATTATGGAACCCAACAATTATAAATTCTACTTTCTCGTGTGTTGATATCAAACTGTGCAAACATCACTCAGTTCAACATAGGTCACTTAGTTTCACTTTCACACAGATCATAAATTACACATACCAGAAGCATTATTGTTGTTTACAGTACAATTACATAAAAATGCTGATTTTGAACAACTCAGGCTCCAGGATAATGAACTATCTAATCAATCAAAACCAATGCGGTAGCTTTATTTATTAATTTATTAGCACAAATATGGCAGTGAAATCTATTGGGAAAAAAAACCATCTCTCCTTTGGGTATGATAATTTTGCGGCCAACATCTAGGAAAAAAGCTAGCAATTGCCAAAAAAAAGCAAGCAATCACTGGAAAAAGCAAGAAACACTTGCTCAAAATATCTTTCAAAGTCCGACAAGCTAAGCATACCCCACTCAGTGTCGTCAGCCACTCTTGATCATGTCGCAATCGGTGATAGGCAGAACCCTAGGATTGTGACCATTAGTGGAGATGCGGTAAATTATTTTAACCCAACGGTTGTTTCCATTTTTAGCTTTGGGTTTTTTGTTTTTCCATCTAATGAACCGTGTAATGACGGAAATGCCCCCCAATTTGGTCAATTCACTGTTGACAACAAATTCCGGTAACATTTTTTAAAAATCCAGCCAAAATGACCAAAATGGTCAACCCGTAAATTACTTAAGGACTAAACAGGCCCAAAAAAAAAAACTTCAGAGACCAAAGCAAAAGGGTATAGTTTGAGGAATGAATTGACCAATAACTCATAATTTTATTATACAAAACTTTGCAAATTTTAATTAGCAATTCATTTTATAATATTAAAATTTTATAATAGAAGATAAATGCTAAATTCTTCACATATGTAAACGTTAATCATAAAGGCTTTTCATAATTCTAAACTGAATATTAGATATTAAATTGTATTTTAATTAAAATTTCTAATATAATCTGATTTAGCCCACAAAATCCTATAAATTAGTAATATATTATTAGTATTTTTTAATATAAATCTTCTTGAGATAATTTTTTTTATCATTATTAAAGAAATTTTTTTTTAGAAAAAAAAAAGGCAAACTTTTGAAATTAGAAATCTTAATTTTATCTAATAAAACGATGCATATTGATACTGAATAATTGTTAAATATACAAACCTTCCAATATAAATCTTTTGTCATATTAATTTAATTAGTGAAAATTTATATATTCTAAATAATCGAGTTTGTATAATATGTATTTCACAGATCCTTTGGAATTAAATGCATAATATTTATATATGTGTTTAATTTGGAAATTAATTTGTAAACTTTCTTTTTTATTTGGAATCTTTCAATACATATACTTTTTTTTGTAATATTTGTAATATAATCAAATTGTGTGAAAGTTAACAACTTTGATCTTTTTGTTTTTAAATGAAAGTATGTTTAGATTAAAGTACGTTTTGTAATAGATTCTTTGGCCGGAAATACATCAGAATAGGATCCAAAATACTAATTTGGATGTTTGAAAATTGTTTGGGTACGCAATTGATAGAAATTAATTATTCGTTATTAGAGTTTACTTTAGGAGAATGGAGAATTCCGGTGTTGCAAAATTCTAGTTTTGCATTGGGGAAGAATTAGGGATTTTAGATTCTGAAGGATGACAGAGAGGGAGTAGGGAGAGATTCGTTTCAACCATGGAAAACACTCCTGGTTCCAATTCCCAACTCCTAAATATTTCCAGTTCCTTATCTTTACCCAAGCGTTCTTTACATTCTGCAAATGTAGTTATTCTTATAGAGTTTACTACTATTCTAGAGTCGATCTCAATTGAGGAAGTGGTCCCTTCTCTGATGAGTCCATGTAATATATACAAAAAGAGAGGTTCTTTTCCTCCAAGCATCAAGTCAATCAGACAACTACTCAAGTCAACCGCCCCAAAGACAAAGGAGTATGTCCAGTCCTTTAGGCTGGACCAGTGTGACATTTGGTTCTCTACAAAGGAACAGCATATTACCCTTAATATACTACAGGAGATGATAGCCCAATGGAGAATCGAAGGGTACACACACCTTCACATTGGTGGTGTCAGACAAGTTCTGACATATGGTGGCAGAAAGGGCAACCCAGTCACACTTCTCGACTCATGACTATTATCCTACGAGCAGGAGGTCATCCGAACCGTGATTACAACTCTCAACTCTGGAAGTGTTGTTCTTACCTTGTTCCCAAATTATGCACTATGCCTCTAAGACCCAAATTTGTGCACGGCCCTGAAGGTGCAACTCCAACTCACCGGGATATTACTCGCCCCTTCATCAATAATGGCGACACTACATCATCAAATGGTGTATAGATTGCAGAACCATGCAACTGATCTACAGAACAACAGATCTCCAGAAGCATTGATGATTCTAGCAGACTCTTCCACGGAAGCTCCCACGTTGATAGAGATTCCCAGACAGATCAAGAGAGCCGACCTTGAGAAACTCAGGCCTGTTGACTAGATCACAAATTATGAGAATATTCATCAACAACAGGAACCAGTTCAGGCTACTTTTTTAGCCTTCAGAAGGCTACCTGATGGAAGAGTAAAGACATCTTTTGAGATTCCTTCAAAAGAAGAGTCTAATGAGATTTTCACCCAACTGATGCTCACACCATATGATAAGTCAGATGCTAGCATGCAAAAAAGATGTCCAGTGTCCTCTTTCAACAATCAAGCGGAACTTAGCTATATGTCCCATGTAGACCATCATTTCCTATGGGATGTCCCTAGCTATGGACTGTGTGTTACCCAGAGTGCTCTTGTGAAGAGGATTCCTCTGAAGATGAAGATGAAGTCCCCAGGAGACGACGACGGGCTAAGAAGAAGATTGGTGGATGTTCATTAGGACGTCCTCCAAATGATGATGATGATGGCAAGCCCATGCCAATGCCAGTTCCTAAGCCTTTCACTAGCCTCTGGGATTTCTACAGCTCTTATCCTAAGGCATCGACCTCACTGGCCATGAATAAAGAAAGCCCTCCATCTGTGATATTTGTCTTGCCCTCTATCAAGAAGATTCTGAAGAACAAAACAGACTGTTATGAACCATCTCCTTATTGGAAATATGCAGAGAAGATCACACCAGTTGAGCCTACACCAATTCCATGCATGATGAACAAGCCCACAATGAGTTCATATGCTTCTGATTTCCTGCTTTTGGAAAGAAGAACAAACAAGGCTGAAAACCGAGCATCCAAGCCTTATATTTCTCAAAAGGTAGTTGATGAATATGGAAGACAAATTCCACTGAACCAAGCAAAAGAAGTTCTCAATTGGCAAACTAATAACTCCATTGCCTAGAACTGCATGTTGACCAGAATCGACGACAGAGTCCATCAAGTTGAAAAGATTGTTGACTTTGCAGAGAAGATGTACCATGAGATGCTGGACAGGTACAATGTTCTTGATCGTGACTTGGCGATGGTCCGTACCAGCACTAGCCACTACACTAAGTTTGGTGAAAAAAGCTAAGAGATACACAAACTGAAGAAACAAATTGAGAACTATGAAAGATAGAAGTCCTAAACTGCTCTTGTTCCTTTGACTCTCCATCACAGGGGTTCTCTATGTTTGGCGTTGCAAATAATCCACCAACTTTTCATACACCAACAACACTTTTCGGTGGACTGCTAAACCCTGCTCCACCTCGAGCAGAAAGAATACCAAATTACTGCATTCCAGACTGTAGTTTTGGGGAGAGATGGGTGAAAGAACACCCTTATGTCCATCCGACGTCAAAGAAGAAACTTTCATGCTCAACTCCTCAACCGGAAACATTCCAACCCGAAGGGACAAGATATCCTCAAGAGGAGAAGACAAAGGCTCTAGTCTAGCCTGACGTTGCTCATCATGAATCTCCTAAGAAAGAAGAAACCAAAGAACCTACTCTAACAAGTTCTTTCAAACAATCTAGCTCTTCTTCGGTGTCTTATCAAGCTGTTGATAATCAGACATCTTCTGACAGTTCAAATGAAGAATCCATGTCTAAGGCATCCTCAAGAAGCATTTCCGAGTCCAATGAAGAATCCATGTCCGAAGCATCCTCAAGGAGCATTTCTGAGTGCACTGACTCAGGAGATGAGAAGATGGACATTTCAAGGATACTTATTACTACCCCAGGTCCCTCAGGATCAACAACACATGCTGAATTTCATGACTATGAAGAAGAGGATGGAGATGAGTCCATGGTAGACAATCAACCACCACCTCCACAACCAGCTCCTCCGAAGAAATCTCAGAAAACAACTTGTTTCACTTTTTATGACAATTCCATCATCAGAAGACATGAAACATTCCAAGAGATGTCATCATAGGTTAATACACAATTGTTAAATGGGAGTACCTTTGAATCCCATTATGTCTGAATTCTTTAGTAGTTCTATCGGTAATCTGCATGATTAGTTCATTTCATTACATGCTATTGATAGAAATATATTACTTATAGGTTCTTTGGATCAATGGATTAACATAATATTTAAAGAATTTGTATTTGATTACTCTTTGGAAATCAAACAGGCGAGATAGGATTTCTACAAGATGAAATGTTGTTCTTTAAGACCTGAAGACCTCAATAGGCACTACAAAAGGATGACAAAAATCTACTACTGACTTGGTGGAATGAGAGATCCAAATCTCAAACAAGTGTACATTTTCTCACTTCCAGAAGAGATCCAACCTGAGTTGAACAAAATGATTCTAGAAACCCATTGGCAAATCTTAGACTTGTAGAGATCCATCAAGCAACATTCACTTACCTAGAAAAGCTCTGTGAAAGAAGAAAGGTCGTTGGAAACTTCTTTCATGGAAAGAAGACGCTCGAAAGATTTGCCACAAAAATTATCAAATTGGTTGCCCAAAGATAAAGAAATGCAGCTATAAACCCACGAAGAAGAGGTCTCATAAACAAAGAAAGTACAAATCCAAGAAAAACCTCAAGTACTTCAGGTGGAAGGCTTCAACCAGATGAAAGTCCAATAGGTGTTTCTTCTGCAAGAAGAAAGGCCTACAAGAAATTGCCCAAACAAGAAGGCCAAGGCTTCAAAGCTAGTTTCACAATTGATGGCGGATCATCCAGAATCTGACGTTGAATAGGTTTTCTCAAAGCAAAGCCATCCCAACCAGGATACTGCTTTTGCCGACAAAATTACAATTTTTGAATTTGAAAAATTAGAAAATGATTCAGATGAGGAATCATGTTTATCTATTTTGACTGTTAATAATGTTTTAGATATCTCTTGAATAACTGATATTGATCCTCCACATGTGCAGGTTTCTCTTTTAACATCTAAGTATGCTCTACCAGTCAAAGCTATCGGGTTCTTAGACACGAGCGCCATGAAAACAATGATGAATCTAGATATTCTCCTAGCCGAATTCTAGGCAAACACTGATGCCAGATTTCAAGCAGCTAATGGAGAAATTTTCCAAGGCAGTCTCATATCCAGACACCCAGTAGGAATAAAATTCTTCCCAGATTCCATAATCTGGATCAAGGTTATCGAGAATAAGCTTCATGGCAAAGATGCTCTTATCGGATGGGATGTATATGCAAAGGCCAAAAGATTGAGAGTCCTTCCTCACGGGATCTGATATAAACATCACTTTCAACCTTTTACTCCTGTTACTAATATGTTTACTATTTCTGATACTACTGGTAAATTTCAATCAATAGCTAACATGTTAAAAGATTTTTTTGCAAATTTTCATGCCGACTTTAAGCACAAAAACCCGCTTTGGAGAAATGCAGAATTCTTTTTTAAGCTTCCTATTAAGCTTAATGAGGACATCAACCCAACCAAAGCAACACGGATGACTCCCGATGATCTTAAACTTGCTCAGGAAGAGTGTGCACAACTGTTACAGCAAGGACTAATCGAGCCACCTAATTCCAATTGGGCTTGTCAAGCCTTTTACGTGAACAAAATAAGTGAGCAAGTCAGAGGTAAGAAAAGGTTAGTCATCGACTACAAACCTTTAAACCAGTTTTTAAAAGATGACAAATTTCTGCTCCCAAGGATTCAAAATCTTTTTATTCATTTGGCGGGAGCAAAAATATTTTCAAAGTTTGATTTAAAAGCTGGTTTTTGTCAATTAGAAATTGCACCAGATGAACGTTATAAAACTGCTTTTTGCATTCCTATTGCTCAATATCAATGGAAGGTGATGCCATTTGGGCTAAAGGTAGCTCCTTCAATTTTTCAGAAAGAAATGTTAAAAATTTTTCAACACATTCTTCACAATGTTTTGATTTACATTGATGATATCCTTCTCTTTTCCAATGATGATGAAGCCCATTTGTCACTATTAGAACAGTTCTTTGACAAAGTCAAAACTCAGGGTATCATGATCTCAAAAAAGAAAAGCTCCATCGATCTTCATGAGGTTGAATACCTTGGTATGAAAATCTCTGATGGCAAAATCCAACCAAATCCTCACCTTGTTTAAACCTTTCCTTCCTTTCCTGATGAAAACCTGTCTGTAAAAGAAATCCAATAGTTCCTTGGCATCATCAACTACATCAAAGCTTTCCTTTCAAACTCCACCAAATACACCAGTCAATTATCCAAACTCATAAAAACGAAAAAACTGCCCTAGAGTCATGAACTAACCCTAGCAATCCAAGCCCTCAAACAAAAGTGTCAAAAACCTCTTCCTTTGTCATATTCCATCCACAGGTCATAGGATCTTACAGACAGATGCAAGTGATGAGTTCTGGGGAGCAATCCTCATTGAAGAACTCATTGGCAAGAAACAATATTGCGGTCATGCCAGTGGCCAGTTCAAGGATGCAAAAAAGCACTACCACACCACCATCAAGTAGATTTTGGCAATCAAGTACGATATCAAAAAATTTGAATTTCATCTGATCAATTATGAGTTTACAGTGCAGATGGATAACTCCTCTTTCCTAAAGAACATGGAATTAAAAAACAAAGCCATTCCTGAACCTCAACTCCTTTGCTTGAAAGATTGGTTCTCCAAATACCAGTTCCAAGTTCAACATATCAAAGAAGAGTCCAATATCCTAGCCGACTTGCAATATAGACCAGAAAAGAAACCTTTGCCTACCCTATTCTTTGGAAGCCTAACCAAACCAATGCCTATCATCTTCACTATCCTAGAATTTTACCCACCTGAAATAGCCCATTGTGACAAAATTGACCAAGTCAAAGAATATTCCAAAAAAACTGTGTTTAAACACCAAGCCTTAACCTATCGAGAACAAAACCGATTCCATGATGTATCCTTTGACCCAGATCAACCCTTCAGTGACATCATGCATTTTTCTCATGCGAGTCCCATGTCAGAAGATAAATTTCGGTATCTGTGGACTTTTACAATTTTATGCAATTATGCCATAGAGATCGAAATACATCAGTTCAAGATCTTCTTTGCCAATCCCAATCAGTTCGCTAATACATTATTGTGGCACTATCTCACTCTCTTTTAGTTCGCTCGGGATTGGCACGGAGATTGTTGCCAAAAGCTTGACGGTGATCCAGGAAAGACATATTAGGTGTACATTGTATGATTATGTTATGGCAAAGCATATAGATTTCCACAGGACTTATTTCAAGCCAAGGCCTTATCCACGGATCAGCAAATGGATTTTAACAGAACCACCTTTGACTCAACCGTCCATGCAGCTAGCTCGAGATGAGCTCCTTTTTTACTTAAAGTCCAAGAATGCTTCTCCAGAGGAACCACAAAGTTACAATTATGCAAATATCTTTGAAGAAGATAGTCAGTCGAAAGAAGATATTTTTTGGGATGGGTACTCGGCACACTTTGAGGTTCCACTTTCAGAGAGGCTTATCAATGCTATCATTAGGCACAAAAACTTTATAAAGAAAAGACTTCTCCTTCAAGCAAACATCTGGCTTCCTCATCTTCACAAATAGAGTCCTAGTCATCTCATGCAATTCAGCCACCTCACGGAAGAAATTCGGCCAGTTCCCAAGAAGAATAAATTCTCTATTCCTTTCTAATTCCTTCACAAGCCAGAAGAATTTCTAATTACTTGTTACCAGCTCACTTCATGCAAGCAGCCAAGTTTTCATCAAGAATCTTTGTCACTCTCACCAGAAGATTAGACAATGTCACAAGAAGAAAAGAATTGCAACAGGTCGGTTACAACAACAAGGAAGAATTTCGGTTACTTGTCTCCAGCCATGCACAAAATCAGTCTTGTCATCTTCAAGTAAAAGAATCTAGGGGAAAAAACATCTTACCACTTGAAGACATTCCTTTCATTTAGTATTTGTTTCCCATTTCGTCTTTTAGGCGTCATTCAGCCCTCCATGCAGCAGCAAGATAGGTCTCAGCAAGAAGAATCTCAAATAGAAAATTTTCTGCCAAGAATATTCTAGTATTGTGTTTTGTTGAATAGTTCTGTTTTCAGAATGTGTTTCTCAACCTTTCCATGCACAAGATATTGTTGTCCTTCATGCAAGAATCAAGCAGCCAAGTCATCATTTTCCAGCCTAGTCACCCGCAACAATTTTTGAACTGAAATGCCGAGGTCTCAGCCTTTTTTTTGTCCTTGTACCAGGTATCTTCCGAACAGAAAAATGAAGAAGCCAAGTCATCCATGCAGATTCAGCCTTCACCAAAAAAAATTCCATCCTTGCTTTCAGTGTTCTGTTTTTATTCTGTCATGTAATGTTTTCATGTGATAGTTATTTTGTTGTATCCTATATTAGGGTTTCTATCCTTGGTACTGAATATTCTCTTTGTAATTTTCTATCATGTGATTTCTGTTGTAGTCATGCAAGATGTGTCTTGCTTAGGTTACTAGAATAAGTCGGTCACTCCTCTATAAAGTGAACCGAAAGTCCTCAAGTAAGGTTAAGTTAGCTTCAGTTTTATTTTCCAAGTTAAGTTTGAGTTCAAGTCTCATGTAGAGGGTCTACTGAAGTCTCTTGTAAAGTATCTACTGTAAATATTTTCCGATGAATAATATCATATGATGTTATTTATATCATTATATAATTTACTTTTATATTTGCGTTTCATTTAATAAATTATGTAATGTCCTTAGAATAGTTTATTTCTATTCTTAAAACTTTCGTATTCAAGTGTTGTTGAGATTAGGATAATCAATAATACGCTGAGACTTGTATGTGCTGATTGATGATAGTTGTCTTGGATATGAAATATCAAATCATCACATAAGTATATGTAGAGTATTGTGTACTGGATTGACCCGCCATGAAATCACTTCATGGATTGTTATATGAGTGTCATGAGTGATTTCATTGTGATAATTATGTCTCATCTTTAGACTTGAGGTCATCCGATATTCCTGCATGAAAGATTGCATACTTTGATATCATCAAACGTCACTCTTAATTGGGTGGACAGTAAAGGCATGTATTGAGTATGTCGTAATTTGTGTTGTGGAATGTTGAATGATTAAGATAGGATTTATCCCTCTTATATAACAAGAGAGTGATGTCTAGCATTCTTTATTGAGTGAGATTATGAAATGCATGTCATGCTCGAATAAGTAGATATGAGATATTTATCTTATTTGGTTTAGTTAATTTACTCAGGGCCGAGAATTGAGAAATAGAACTTTACGAGTATGACACGTTTCTTAACTCGTGTTCAATTATGACTTCCTGGACAAGAAGATTAAGACATGTTATTTTTTTTTATCATGGAAGGTTTTGTCTTATCACCTACATTCTTGTTAATTGCATGGCAATAATGCGTTGCTAGACACCACTTCTTGTACATGACATTAAATATCATTTATGTCAAATGCCAATTTTACGAGAACCTATTAAGTCACACATTCAGAACGTATCGCTTAATGGGTAATATCTCATTTAGGACCTAAACATAATTAGCTAAAGTTATTTAGGCTAATTCACTAATAGGAATTAACCTAAAATATAAATAAGAGTTAATTATGTGACTGAATTATATTTATCCGGGTTCGTTGAACTTGGACAAATTTTTTTTATTTAGTTACTCTCTAATTCAAATTAGAATTCAAAACGAGATTGATTTATCCAAAAGACTTCTTATCACGAAGTTTTCTGGGGTTTTTCATTTTTTACGTCTCTCTTTTTCTGATTAGTTGTTCTTTTGTTAGAGTGTCTGTCTAGAGAAAAACAGAATATCTTCAGAGAGTTTAAAAAAAAAAAAATACTAACACGATCGAATCTAGCAAGTCAATCATGTCAGGGTCCCTCTTCTTGGTTCGTGTGACGATTTAAGGGCGACCGTTCGTGTGGACGAAGTAGAGGCAAAATTCGAAGATCTTTGCCTGTTGATTGGAGATGATAATTCTATTAATCATCTTCTGTCTAATATTTGAAAAAGGTATTTGCTGACCCTCTCTAGGATTCCCTCCAATTGATACCTGTAGGAGGTCTTTTTGTGACCTTCTTTCACCAAGGCCATCTGGAAATATTGGCATTGATGTTGATGATGACATCTCTTGAAACTTCGACGATGGGGTCAGACATTTAGTTCCTTTTGAGCAATTTATACCGAAAACTTCTACTCAATTCACAAACATGCACTATTTTGAAAATGAAAGCATTCCATTTGTGGGTTCTATAAGGAATAATGCAATTCTTAACAATAAGGATGAATTGAGGGTAGCAATTGGTCAATATTCACTTGAGAACAGGTTTTCTTTTCATGTGGTACGTTTGGATAAGGCACGATGTAGGAATTAGAAAGATTGTGCTTTCATTGTAAATACATTGTATAGAGGTGGATGCCAGATATAGGTGATTCACAAGTTTGTCCCAACTCACACATGCATTCAAACTGTAGAGCAAAGCTAAAATTGGGATGTAAGTGCATCAACAATTAGTCGTTTGTAGGCTGGTAAAATCATCGATGCGAATCACACCCCCCAAAAATGTAATTCAAGACATGCAAGAGAATTATGGGGTGAAGCGAGGATACACCAAAGCCTGGAGATCTTTGCAGCGTACAAAGAACATAGCTTATGGAACTCTAGAGGACTCATTTAAACAACTTTCATCATACTTCTACCTCTTGGACCGTACAATGCCCGGCATAATGACCAATATAGCATTGTGAGAGGACCATTTTCTGATGTCATTTTTCGCACTTGGTCCTTCTATCGGGGGTTTCAAGTGCATGAGACCTCATTATCATAGATGCAACACATTGGAAAGGTGCATATGAGGGTAAAAATTTATGCAACTATCTGTGCAAATGGAAATGGACAAAATTTTCCCCTTGCATTTGGATTTGGTGAAAAGGAGGGTAATGATTCATAAGAGTGGTTCTTAAGAAGACTATGAACTATATACAAATTGCGGAATGATTTGGTAATTGTATTTGATCGACACAAAACCATACTACACGCATTGAGAAAAGTGTATCCCGAGATTCTAAATGCCTTTTATTTTTGGCATTTGAAGGAAATCTTAAAGACAAAATGCAGAGATCCTCATGCTATAATGATTTTCAAAAGTGCTTCATATGCCTATGATAAGCAAAAATGCGACTAATAGTTTGGGGACATTCAACATATACACCCTAGAGTTTATCGGTGGTCGGGTGTTGAGGTAAGGAGATTGGGTTGGTCAGGTGCTTACTGTTCGAATAATCAATACAACCAAATGACAAACAATCTTGTGGAGTCCTTCAATGAAGCGATCAAGAAAGTTTGAAAGTTGCTTATTACATCTGCTCAATAGTTTTATAGAAGTATATGTCAGAGTTGGTTTAATAAATGTCAAGAAGCAGCCTCTACATTTCCTAATATTATTACCAAATGTGCTGTGGAACGAATTGAGAAGGATGAAGGTTGATAAAGAAAGACTGCATACTATATCCATTCGAGCTAGCGAGGAGTATGTCATCCATAATCCCCTACAAGAAGCAAATGTTATTGTGGATGTCAAAGATGGGACCTAGAAGGAATTGCGATTAAACATGCCATTGCTGTCGCCAAGTCTTGAAAAATCCTTGGTATAATTTAAATCGACATTCTCGAATTTCGAACCGACCTTCCATAAGGTAAGATTGATCTTACCATCTGGAAGGTGGATTCGGCCTTTTGGAAGGTGGGTTCAGTCTTCTGGAAGGTATGTGTGACCTTCAAGAAGGTCTTTTCTATATTCTTCATATTGTTTAGAAAATAAATTTAAAATCATAATCCCAATTTTTTTTTATCATATTTAAATCTTTATAGGGAAATTGGGGCTCACTGCTATACTCTATGCCGTGAAAATTCATTTGACAAAGAAATATTAAGGATGACATATGTACTTTCGATATAGCCTGCTCTATGGTTTTCGAGTTTGAATAGAATTTCAGGTTTGGAAGACGTGGTTGTCAATGCCTCGTTTGATAGAAGGGAGGTTGGAAGACCACAAGAAGGTCAGTTCCTCTCTCGAAGTGAACCATACCGACGGAAGAAACTATGAAAAAGAAAAGAAAAAAAAAAGGGAAGCAATTGTCTAACTTGTTCGAACGCAGTCAATATAGAAGCCCCACCCCTCGAAATAAAGGTTACAATATCAATTGATGGAACTCAAGAAGTGCATATATCTAAGCCAGTATCGACCTAATAATCTCAAATTTCTAGAGAAACATCGGAGGAAACAAATGAAGCCAGAGAGTTTATTAATGTAAATGTACGTGTCTTCGATGAGAATGTAGATTTTTTTGAAGATGATGTCGGTGTTGAGATGATTCATGACTTGTAATTATTTTCATATTCTTTTAAATTACATAATATAAATGAAACAACTACATAAGTCATTTTCATTTATATAATTTACATTGTGTGCCAAATATTTTCATAATATAAATAAAAAAATCACTAGGACTAAAAAATACATCACGCTGCTCCATGAAAGCGTGATCTAAGCCATCTCGTCCCTGATGTGTTAGAGTGTATCCGAAATACCATCCAGTAAGAAGATGCCCCCTTAGCAACTACGTCAGGTAATGTAGGCCATATAGCTAGTCGGATCAGATTGACTAGGGAGGGATTTAATGCCAGTAAAAGAATAGTCGAACCTGGCTGGTGGGGCTGCATCAACTCCCATCATGGAATAATAGCCGACCTGTACTAGAAGGTGTGGTAGCATCCTACAATTCGGCTCCATCATCTCTTTCCGAAACACCCTCACAACTGGATCTAGAGATGGCTTCGGATCATATAAAATAATCTTCGCCCCCTCTGGCGAGATCCGCAACAATACCCAGTGATTCTGGTGGCAACATGGCATCAGAACCTATAAATACATCGCAAATATTAAATTAATTAATATAAAATATAACTTGAAATAAAATCTTAAATAATAACCATATTTATTACCTCCTCGACCTCCCACCAGGCGACCTCATCATCCTCTCCAACTCCCCTAACCCACTCGAAAGAACTATCATTGAACTTATACGACTCAAGGTTCTAGGTAGCAGAGGTAGAAAGGAAAATGCCTTAGAGCATACTCTACAATTGGAGAAAGTTAAAATCGATATCCTATAATAAGCATCAGGGCAAAACCTTTAATAAAAATAAATTTTATACTTACGTAGAGGTAAGGCGGGGTAATGACGAACCTCTGTGCCATAAGATAGGCCTCCGATTGCCCTTAGCTGCTAGTCGGATCCCTCAGATGAACTAATCGATATGAGGGTCCTCCAGCTCTTACGTGCGATCCCAAACTTTCTTCCGAAAGTTCCCGTCAAAGAAGTAGATTCACTCCATTGAGCGGTTGTTTCATAAAAAACATAATTGAAAGAAAAAATAAATAATAAGTCTAATATACTAAAAAAGATACATAATTATGAAATAAGTTATATTCTATTAATGGAATTAATAGAAATACCTCTCGGATTCCCCCGAAGAGTAGAAATGTTCCAGCAGCATTCTGTTTTCTGGAGAGTCCACCAGAAATGCCTCGGAGCAAATTGTGGCACCCCTACCGGACCTGCCTATATCAATTTAGTCATTCTGGTCTTCTTCTTTGGAATCCCAGAATCCATGTGGTGAGAGGGGTCTATGAAGAGTGACATTAGGCTTACAGCCGGAACCTTGGTCCGAATTGTGCGTCCTCTCTAATGAAATAATTTAAAATCCAACTATTAAAACATAATAAAATTAAATTAAAGACACTTGAGCAAGACATATAATTATGAAATAACAAAACTTACTGATTAACTTAGCTAATAATGTCTTGACTCACCTGAACAACAAGGTCGGATACAATAGTACTATGTGGAGCTGCTGTAACCTCCCTCTCACTAACATCCTCCTCTGGTTGTTATTTAAAATAAATTAACCTTTTTTATTTAAAATAACTAGCTACAAAAATTTAAGTAAATATTAACTATTACAAATATGAACTAACCTGGGGGTAGTGTGGACCACAATTGGAGAAGGTGGATTTGCATCCTCCCTCACTAACATCCCTTGCTACTCTTAGTTAAAATAAATTAACCATTCATAATTAACATAACTAACTACGAAAATTTACTTAAATATTAACTATTAAAAATATGAACTAACCTGGGGGGTAGGGTCGACCACAATCAGAGCAGGTGGATCTGTATCCTGCCTACCACCCATCATCTACTCCTGCTAATTTCAAAAAAAAATAATAATAATACACTTAGAATATAATCAATAACTAATGCTTTATTTAACTGATACAGATTGTAAAGTGTATACTAACCTTTTGTAAACGAGGAGGTATCTAACAATCCTGCTCGAGGCTCTAAATGAGGCCCCTCCAGCTCATCCAGTTGCTTCTCGAGCCTAGAGAAGAGCTGTAGGATAGTAGTGTGCCGAACCAGGGCTGGTCATGGTACTCCAATCGAGCACTCACCCACTTCTAGTGCTTGACAAAGCCGACATGGTCCCGCTCTTCGAACTTTGCCAATACAGTCTTCAGCTGGATCATCATGTCATCGGCACTAGGAACAAAATGAGAGGGCCTCTTAATGCTCTCTGGAGCACAATAGAATTTTAAACAGAAATTATATTAGCTACCTATTGAATTGAATGCTTGATTTAATAAAACATGAAAAGATACATAAATGGTGGCGATCCTTCTCCGCACCATGACCCTCTGATCTCACGAGGGAGGGAGGTCGCTCCTCGTAATGCTCCTACTCGCCCTCGAGGATCTAGGCATCATTAACTATCAGAGCAGGTGACAAAAAAAAAAAGATATAAAATATCAGGCACAATAAATTAGACTATTTAATTTACAATTTAATAATTCAAATATCATTAGACTAACCTTTGTAATCGAAGAGGGGGGTCACTAATGTCGGACAACCTCCCAGAATGAGCTAGGCTTCGAAGCCCCCCAATAAACAAAAGGAATATAAGAGAGGCCTTTAAAATCAGTCCAATACAGTATCTGTCGCTTGTGCTCATTTGGCTTAAGGTATGATGATGAAATAGATGTCTATGTACATAGTAATTTAATTTATGAAAGTTTGATTTCATAAAAAGAAAACAAAAAAAAAAACTAGAAAGGTTGATTGCTTACCGCATCCAATAGAACATGCCACTGAACTTTGGAAGTGGACTGAATCGGACTTTGAAGAAGAAGGCACCTCAGGTGCTGCGTAGCCCCGGGACGAGCATCAACGCACAAATATGGGTGCAAGGACAGGAAGTGGACTTACATCCACCACTGAATTGAAAGAAAAAACATCAATAAATTTTGTCAGCCATTCATTGTTATGCAAATATAAATGGTAGAAATTCCAAAAAATGATACATTTGATGTCATACCAGAACCACCTAGGCATTGTTGTATAAATGCCTCTTCTGTGCCCGAGACTCGTCATCAATAGCTCTTTGGAGGCAATGCTGTGTCATGCTCTACCTGATGGAAGCCTAGGAAAATACCTCAACTGCTGGCAAATCCTCGAGGATGCTCCACACGTAATATGGAATCACTGATGAAGACTGGCGTGTCAGCATCTATTATCCGATGATGATGCCATAAGCAAGTCTGGGGATATCATCCTGCTCCAAAGATCCTATCTCCTTCTAATTAAACTTATCCAAGACCCTTGTTGGGGTCAGTAGATGGGGACCTAATAACCGCTCATATGCGGAGCTACTCGAACTCCCGCTCTAAAATCTGCACATCCACTGGGCTAAATCAAAGTCCGGTAATTAGGGCATACTCTTGAGGCGATAATTGATGTAATCTACCTTTGATGTGGAACCACATCTCATCGGGGCAAGCATTGAGGAAATGAATCTCCGGTCTAAGCATATGGAATGCAGCACAGGCATAAAAACATCTTTAATAACGGTGCAGCTCCAACATGTGTCCAAATGGACTCCTCTTAAATCACTCCTCTACCCCGTAGAGCCTCACCAAGTCATTCACCTCGGCTATCCACAAAAACCTGCAATGACAACTCATTGTCTTACCTGCAGGAATAATAAGACTCTACTGGTAAGTTCATCTAACTCTACTAGGATCCATATCTATACAAATAAAAATAACAAAATAAAAAACAAAAAATTAGCTAGATTGTCTTGAAATTAAACTTGGCTTTATTTATTCCTAGGTACAATAAATCAAATAAGGTCCAAAAAATTTGTTATTGCATGCAAGTATTATTCAAATCGTAAAACATAATATTTTATAGAAAAATCTATACTAATATATTATTTAGATGAATTTTATAAAACTTTACTCAACACTTGACCCAAGTATTTTTATATTAAAACATATTATAGTTATAACTTAATATTATTATTTTTAATAGATAGACAGTGCAGGAGTCATTATAATGATATTATTTTACTTTCTTAATATAAACTAGAATGTATTTTTACTTATATTTATGAAAAAAAAAATCTATAAGACAATCATTATAAAATATTAAGTATTAAAGTATATTGTATAGCCAAAATATATTATACACTGATAATATTTAGTACATTGTATAATTAAGTCATTATAGAGTATAATGATAATTTATTTTTTATGTAATTTAAAATTTAATAATAATAATGATATTAATTTAAATTTAATAATAATGATAATAATAATAGTAATAATAATAATAATAATAATAATAATAGTAATTTTCATTTAATTTAAAATTTAATAAGAATTATAACAATATAATATTATTTAAAATATAATAATAATAATAGTAATCCTCTGAAGGTTGGAATTAACTTGTTGAAGGTCGAGATAATCCGTGGAATGTCAGAATTATTCTGTCGAAGGTCAAAAAGATAATCGTCGAAACATTAGCCGAATCCTAAGTTTAAAAACCACGTTCATGCAAGGCCGAAACATTGGCCGATTCGAAAAATATAAATTAGCCAAAGGTCGGAATTATTTTGTCGAAGGTTGAAGTGACCTTTGACAGAATCATTTTGACCTTCGACAGAATAATTTCGACCTTTGGCTAATTTATATTTTTCAAATCGACCAAGGTTTCGACCTTGGGTGAATGTGATCTTTAAACTCAGGATTCGACCATGTTTCAGTCAATGTTTTGGCCATAATTGTTTTGACCTTGGACGGAATAATTTCGACCTTCCACGGATTATTCCAACCTTCAGCAAGTTAATCCTGACCTTCGGCAAGTTAATTCTGACCTTCTAGCATTTCCATTGAGAAAAGGTACTTTCCCAATTCCAACCTCTCCAATTGTTTAACTAAATATTTTGCATCCAAATAGGCTTAACATTTCCTCATTATCAACAAAATTCATAAGTAAAAAAGCTAAACAAATAAAAAAAACAAGCATGTCACAGTTCGAGTTCATAGGAAAAAAATACAGTTCAAAGCACAATCAACACAATCTCATAAATGTCTTAAGGGTCACATTACTATCAATTCAAAAGCATAAATGATCATTGAACTGTTACATAAAAAAGAAAAAAAAACAAATGGACGCAATGGAAACTTACCTGTAGCTGCAATGGTGACTTGCTATCTTCTCCTCCAGGAATGCAATGCTAGCAGAAGATGGATTGTCGTTTGGGGGTGAGGTTGAGACTGTTCGATTTTTTTCGCAATTAGAAGGATTTAAAAAAGAAGAAAGTTTCTAGTTAAAAAAAGGTGAATTCTCTTTCTCTGGTTAATTGCTTCCTTGACGTCGGCGACTAATAGATATGAGAGTGATAGATGGGGGTAACTCAAGAGGTTCGAATGAGAGTGGAAGGAAGGAAGGAGAAGTTTTGAAAGTATAAGGATTTTTAGGATAGTTTTGTCTTTTCTATTTGATCAGATATGTCAAATTGGATTAACCAGATATCTGGACAAATTGGGTATCCGGTGAAAATTAATTTATTCATTTGGATATAATTGAAATGATTTCACAAATTGTGTATAATTGAAATATTCAAATTCAATTTGGACATTTTGGGAATGCCCACTTTAAAACGCTTTTGGGTTGCTGCCGTGGAATTTTCTTTCCATTTTCATTCTTATTCTCTACATACAACAGGGAAAATTAAAAAAAGTAAAAAAATTCACCATTCCTCATTTGCTCCTCCTGCTTCGCGTTCCTCCGCAACCGTAGCTTCTCTTCAACACCTCCACAGCCGCCTCACCACCCTCCCCCGACTCCACCTATTCTCCCATTCCTTTGCTCCACTGCTTCCGTCTCGAAATCCTGGAAATTTTGCTAAAATCCCAAGATATTGTTCTTGTTCTTCTTCATTAGGAATGGGGGGCCTTTCAAATGAGGGGATCACTCCCAAGCTTCCTGTTTCGGAAAAGAGGAATATTCTTATTACCAGTGCTTTGCCTTATGTCAACAATGTTCCTTACCTCGGCAATATCATCGGGTGTGAGTATATTTGCATATTTGGTTTCATTGCTTTGGTTTGTTGAGCTATTTTTGACTTGCTTGTGATGATTTTGTAGCTGTTTTGAGTGCCGATGTGTTTGCCAGGTATTGTAGATTGCGTGGGTACAATACTATATATATTTGTGGTACTGATGAGTATGGGACGGCGACGGAGACTAAGGCTATGGAGGAGAATTGTACTCCCAAAGAAGACAAGTAATTTACCATTTTCTTCTACTTTCTGAAGTCTAGTAGATTTCTTTTTGAACTTCCTTTTGGTGTGACATAAGTTCTATTTTTCCTTAACAATTTGTCTTTCATCCTGAATTCAAATCCTTGTAAGCAGTCTTTTTCCTTCCGGGGGTTGGTAATAGTTAAACATCATTTCAAGAAGTTTTTTGCATTTACGATTGAATAAAATAAACTTTTTGTATTTCATATGCTATAGATGGGATACCTAATGAGTTCTGTTTGTTACTTGAGCTGTTTTTCTATAATATGATAGTCTTCAATCTTACACAGCTATATCTGTTTTTTCTCATGTATGTAGGGGAGTTTAAAAACTGTAAGTCTATGCTACTGTCTTTTCATTTATTTAGAGCTCTGTTTTTGTAATTTTCAGTTATTTTTGTGGCAATTTATTAATTTGTTTTTAAAATTGTACTTAATTTCTTGAAAAAGATTGTTTGAATTCATAATCCCTTCCGAAATTTTATATAAACATTTGACAAAGGATTAAAAAAATTGGTTAGAAAAGTTATTAATTTATGAATTGAATTAAATGTAAGTAATAATATAATTAACTTTTAATAAAAATGAATAACATAGTTAACCTATGCTTATAAGTTTAAGAGAAAATATAAAATATGAAATACACAAAAAAAGAAATTTTTAAAATCATAATAATACAATAAAAGACTTGAAAAAAAAAATAATAAAATATATATTTTTTAAAAACATAATAATAAAAGTTAAAAAAATGTTTTTGGCGGATAGCAACTGGTGACCTCTAGTGATTTCTGCAGTATAGTTATCCAAGAAAAAAAATAAAAATTGAATAAAAACCATGTAAAAGTCCTTATTCTACAAGGAACTGTTTTGGTAAAACTGCAACGGGACCAAAAGAGCTTTTTTTTTTTTCAAATTTTCCCAAAAAAAAAAACCTGATCAGGTCTTAATTTCTTGTAATCTTATGTTTGGTCTCAGTGCATTTAGTATAGGCTGTTGTCAATTCATAAAATGACACCAATGACCAAACACTATTTGCTTCTTGATTTCTTCCTATTAATTATCTTCACTGATTTACTTCACAAGAACCGTTCCAATATTGTTATCTCTGAATTATCCTTACTATATTTTTATTCCTGTATAGGTACCATGCTATTCGTAGACAAATTTATGATTGGTTTAATATAAGTTTTGACAAATTTGGGCGTACATCAACTCCTGAACAAACTGAAGTTTGTCAGGCAATTTTCAAAAAGCTATTGGAGAACAATTGGCTTTCTGAAAATACTATGCAACAGGTATAAAGTCATCTTATGACTATGCTTCCTGAGCTATGATTCCCGCTTCTGTTATGGGGTGCTTTGGTATGTCCTTTTTAACAGTTATTATTTAAGAGTTTGTTAAGTGAAAAGTGTATATTGCAGCTTTATTGTAACACATGCCAAAGGTTCCTTGCCGACCGGTTTGTTGAGGGTAATTGCCCAACTCCTGGATGTAATTATGATTCTGCACGAGGTGATCAATGTGAAAAATGTGGAAAGCTTTTGAATCCTACAGAACTACTGGAACCAAAATGCAAGGTGGATATTCTAACTGATAATCACAGTAACCTACTATAGAAAATTGAAACTAATACATTTTTGTGAATATGCTAGATTGAAAATTGAAGTAAAATGGAAGAATGTATTTCTTTTGTACTTTTGATGTTGTTAAATGGTTATCTGTTATAATTTACATTTATATTTTGGGGCTTTCTGTCAGGTTTGCCGAAACACTCCACATATCGGTGATACTAACCACTTGTTTCTGGAGCTTCCTTTGCTGAAAGAGAAATTGGAAGAATACATCAACAATATGTCAGTGGCTGGAGGTTGGAGTCAAAATGCTATCCAGGCAACAAATGCATGACTTAGAGAAGGATTGAAACCACGATGTATTAGTAGAGACTTAAAATGGGGGGTTCCAGTGCCACATGAGAAATACAAGGAAAAGGTTAGTATACTAAATACCTGCAGACCTTGTTCCATGTTTAACTGGAATGTTTTCCTTTGGATGCTTCCTATTTGTTAAGAAAACTCTTTGTCTTAAGTTCGATTCTTTCTTTCATTGTCAAAATTACCAATCTTTTCTAATTTTCTGATGATTAGGTTTTCTATGTATGGTTTGATTCTCCTATTGGATATGTGTCAATCACTGCATGCTACACATCAGAGTGGGAAAAGTGGTGGAAGGACCCTGAAAATGTGGAGCTGTTTCAGTTTATGGGCAAGGATAATGTTCCTTATCACACTGTATGTAAAAGTCTCAAATATGAACCATGTATGGCTGCTTTGATTTTAGCCTTTTCTTTTCCCTTCTTTTCCATTGGTTTTTAGGTAAATTTACATGAGATGGTCACTACTGTCAACATGTCAATCTGTGGAGAGATCTAAATTAGAAATGAAGGTTAACTTTGTTACTTGTCCTGGATGTTTGAATGAAGTTTGTTAGTATTGTTGCTTGATTTTCTTCTATACCTTTGCAAATGCCAGATCCAAGAACAGATATAAAAGTGTTTACTGCATTACCAGATTACTTTTTGTGATGTCTGTTACTATGATTAGAGACCTATACAATTTTGTTGGCTTTTTACTGTTTGTCCTCCGATAAAAGCAGCCTTAGGTTCTAGTTGGCAGTTCTGATGGATTATCTAAAATTTTATCTTGTAGTCTCATTTCATTGTTCACTGCTTAATGTGTGTGATGTTTCTAATAAGGTGGGTGCAGCTAAAATACGGAATGAAAGAGTTTGTTTTCTTTTTCTGAAACTGCATTTGTATGCTGTGGTAGTTACTCTCTGATGAAAAGGTCTGATTTTAGTGACAGAACCTTTTTAACATCATTTGATGCCCTATAACTGACAAGCATGTTAAGTTAATGTTAGTCAACAGGCTTGAGTTAAATTTTGTTCTTTTGAGATGGTTAATTTTGGCAAAGTTTTTGAAGCTCTTCTCATTTTGACTGTGCGACATATTATGTCTCGGATATTTGTTGATGTACATGATCTCATGCCTATGGTGATCTGTTTACCTTCTGTTTCAAAATTGATTATGTGAATGAGAAAGCAATTCTGTTTTAGGTAATGTTCCCCTCTACACTTCTTGGAACGGGTGAGAATTGGACATTGATGAAGACGATTAGTGTCACCGAGTACTTAAACTATGAGGCAGGTTAGTGGAACAAATGGAAACAATTCATATTGATGAATATGATATCCTAGCATGCAAATAAATGTTATCATTGGAGATGGCACCTTTCTTTCTTGTCACTTATTATCTAACCACTCTAATTGCTTGCTTATCATATGTAGGAAAATTCTCCGAAAGCAAGGGGATTGGTGTGTTTGGAAATGATGCAAAGGATACAAACATACCTGTTGAAGTATGGAGATATTATTTGCTTACTAACCGCCCAGAGGTATGCACTATATGTCGCTGCTGCTTGGCACATTGCAGTTTCCATACCGATTTTACTGTCAATATCTATCCGAGACATCCCTGGACCCTATTGACACACTTTGCACTGACTATGTCAAAATTAAAGATTGCCAGGGAAAGAAAATTCAAGTTTAAGGATTGAAAACAAATAAAAACCAATTATAAAGATTATTGACCAATTGATGTTCTCTAACAACAACCAACAATATCAAAAGGACGAACGACACAAACCCAAAAATTTGATTTGTTCAAAAACAAAGATGGGAAAAAAAGTCCTCTCTATTATCAGTTTAATCAATAAAAATTTGTAAGGCCACTGGTGAGTTTTATATACTTTATGAAAAACCTACTCACTTAAGTCCTAGAAATTAGTAGTAAAAAGTCCTATTAGAAAGTAGATGTAAAATCCATATTTTTATATATATATATATACAAACTAATACAAATAAGAAACAATCAAGTATTAAAATATATGATTAGGAAATCTCAAAATCTTTAGGCTTTGTGATGTTGATTTCCTTTTTTATTTTGTGATTGATTTCCTAAATCTACATAGGTCTGAAATTAATCTTGAACTTCTAACATAATAATTTCTTTGAATATAAACCAAACTATGCAAACAAGATTTCTTGTTTTTGAATTTGTCTTACAAAACCCATCATATTTTCTTTAATTCTTGTGGACTTTAATTTAGTAACTCCACTTGAGACAACTAAAACTTTGAGATAATTGTCCTGGTTCTTTGAATAGAGCCCAGCCATCCTAATTGAAGTAAACATATTGTTTTTCCTGTTCGGATTGTACTATTGTTTTCTGTCACCTATAATAGCTGAGAAATATTAATCTGCAATCGGCTTCCAATGGCTTAATGGTGTAGGTCTCGGATACATTGTTTACATGGGTTGATTTACAAGCTAAACTTAACAGTGAATTGCTTGCCAACCTTGGGAATTTTGTTAATCGGGTCCTGAGCTTCATTGCCAAAGATCCAGGTTTGGCCTCATGAATTGTTTTCCAGATATTAATTTTGTAGAAAGGTTTTCATCTTCGAAGTGGAGGCGAGCTATCCTTTCTTTGTGGTTGTGCAATAATGAATGCTGTGATTTTGAATGAACACAAACCTGTTTTCCTTCCTTTGCCTTTTATAGAAATATTTCATTTGAATAAGTCAATGTTGTACAGCTTCAGGATATGGTTCAATCATTCCTGATGCACAAGATGCAGAATCACATCCTTTGACTATAGCTTTGGGAGAGAAAGTTGGTACCTATGTTGAGCAATATATAGAAGCCATGGAGAATGTGACTAAATCCACTACTCTGTTTACATTCTTTGTGTAGAATTTGTTTATCTATTTGTCTTCTCTCTGTATGTAACACCTGGATTTTGAATAACTAGGTAAAACTAAAGCAAGGCCTGAAGATTGCTATGTTGATTTCTGGGGAAGGAAATGGTTATTTGCAGGTAAGCTTTTTTATGTTTGCAGTTCTATGATCATCATATTATTAATGTGTGTTTTCTGTTTTCAGATTCTAGTTTATTTACTATGATCTTGAATTTTGTCTTGAGGACTGCTTATTGACTATTGAATCTGCAAGCAGACTTCTTGTATCACTTTGGAGCTTTATTTGTCTAAGTCTCATGTTTCAAACCCTCTTCTGCACTTTGCAGGAGAGCCAATTCTGGAAGCTTTTCAAAGAAAATCGACCTTTGTGCTCTGTTGTCCTGAGAACTTCTTGTGGGCTAGTTTACATTCTAGCCTGCCTTTTAGAACCATTTATGCCTTCCTTTACTGCTGAGGAGATTGAGCTAATTTTAATAGAAAATCATATTTGATTAATTCTCTGATATCTAGACCCATGGTTGATATTTACCCTGCATGATACATAGGTACTTAAGCAACTTAATCTACCCCTATCACAAGTGTCACTTTCTGATGAAAAAGCAGATGTTGAGAGGGCTAAAAGACCCTGGGAATTTTACCTGCAGGTCATAGTATTGGAACACCAGCACCACTGTTTAAAGAGCTGGTAACTTTTCTAGTGACAATTGCATATAAACTATACATTTTATTGGTGCGCCTAGATTGACAGTTGAATGATATGCAGAAAGATCAGGAAGTGGAGTTATTCAGAGAGAAATTTGCTGGCAGCCAGGCTGACCGGAGAGAGAAGGCAGAAGCTGAAGCAAAGATCAGTGAAAAACTAAATAAAACAAAAATCTCAGGTTAATCTTACATAGCATGTGGATATGCTGTTGATAACTACTCTGTCAAAGCTCATTGAGGCACTATTAATTCTAAAATTCATGTAGGAGTTTTGATTGCATGAGTCTGGAATAAATTATTTTATTTTTGAAAGTTTTATATCTGACTGGTAGTAATGTTCTGCAACCATAGTTTTGAACTACCATGTCCAGATTAAATCAGATCCACTGTCATGGCAATTCCACACCTTGCCATATCTTTGATTTCATTATGAGTCTTAAGAAGATAATGTTTGGAATAAATGTGGATGGAGCCCTTTTCAAATTTGGACCGGTAATAACTTCTCTTTGTCGAGCTTTGGGATTTGGAACTGCCACCTATCTACAATTTCTGTCTGCCCATTGTATGTCCCCTCTATCATTTTAAGCATCCTTATAAGATGGCATGGTTTTAACTTTCCCGCTTCTTTCATGCTCATGGCATCTTGCTAAAGATTTTGAGATCGAAATGAAGGATTTCCTCCCCTTTGTATACTCAATTCATTAGATGTTGGCCATGGGTATGATGTTGGTATAGATAGGAGTTTCTTCATTTTGTTTGGCGCATACCTTCCCATTTACATGATGCATACAGGAAATGATTTCCTTATGCAGATTTCTCCTTAATTGCAGTTGTCTCAGTAAGAAAGAGATTGGTGAGACATCTCGTAAACACCTTGCTCTTATAATAATTGAAGGTTGATGGAGAGGGTTAATTACTGCTGGTAGGATAAACTGCACTTTCGAGTCACCTCAGATTGAATTTTGACTCGGGAAATTTTAAATGGTTTATGTTTGTCTAATGTCTAAGAGTGGAGCATAACTGTAAAAAACTTAGGACCCGGAATGATGTGGTAATTTCTTTTGATATTTTCACTAGTTTTGGTTGAATGGTTACTTTGTTTATCAAAGGTTTGATTAGTTCAGTACTTGATTTAAGAGAAAAAGTGGGGCAGGGGGGGTTTGTATTCCACATTGTGTACCCTGAGTATGTTGTCTCCTCTCTCCAGACATGAACACAAAAAAAGCAAAGCCTGCAAAATCTGCCGAAGGGAAATCTGAAGCCTCTGCTCGTGTGGAGGCAGAGATTTCGGTTAGTAGACTTGATATTCGCGTGGGTCTTATCAAGAAAGTTCAGAAGCATCCTGATGCTGATTCCTTATATGTGGAGGAGATCGATGTGGGTGAAGATCAGCTACGAACTGTTGTTAGTGGCCTGGTTAAGTACATCCCTCTTCAAGAATTGCAGGTTTGTGTCACTGCCAGTGCTTCAGTATTTATTCTGGTTTTTTAATACATTGGGCAATGTAATACTTGATCCTGATTTTCTTGGCAGAATCGGAAGGTCTGTGTTCTTTGCAACCTAAAGCCTGTGGCCATGAGGGGTATCAAATCCCATGCAATGCTTCTCTGTGCTTCTGGTAGTGATGGCACCAAGGTTAGTATAATTCATATGTCGGTTGCTTTCCTCTTTTGACCTAAAGATTATTGGTCATGAAATTTAAGAAGTGCTCATTGAAGTTCCTATTCTCCTTTCGTGTTGCTATAATTTTTATTTTCTCATGACTTAGAGTTTTCATATGGTTTGACATTGCCCCTTCTTTGCTAGATGTATAGAAGTATAAAGAGATATTTAAGAACCTTTTATCTTTACCCTTTAGGGAACTGAATTCTGGTAAATGTAATCCACTGTATTTTAAAGGTTGTGAAATTCCTTCTGGAAAGAGTTTCCACATTTGAGACTGGCTTGTCATGGATACATTTGATGAATATAGTGGATTTCAGAATTTATGATGTTCGCACTAGCTTGCAAGAAATGGCTTTACAATATTGACCTTAATCACTCCTTGGAAACTGCCAGGTTGAGTTGATCGAGCCCCCCGAAACTGCTGTTGTTGGTGAAAGAGTGATGGTTCCAGGATTTGAAGGCAATCCTGACTATGTCCTGAATCCTAAGAAAAAGGTATTTGAAACCGTTCAACCGGATCTTAGGACTAATGGGGAATTAGTGGCATGTTATAAAGGCGCCCCTTTCACAACTTCAGCTGGTGTTTGCAAAGCTGCCTCTATTCCTGAGGGGTCAATCAGGTGAAATAAGATTGTTTAGGCTGACGAAAGAGACAGGAGAAAATAAAATTTTGCTTAATTTCACGTTTCTCATTATACTTGATAGTTATACTTACTGGTCCCCTAATTTTCGGAATATATATATTGTAACAATAGGGGTGTTCACATTTTAATATATAATCGAATCAAATTAAATCATTTGTAGTTAATTTATAGACGGTTTGGTTTGATTAATAATCTTTTAATTTTTTTCTTATTTTTATTATATTTTATAAAGTGTATATATATATACACACTAATATATATTATTAAATAATATTTTATGTTTATTATAGCAGTTTAGACCCATTAATAATCAATTAAAATTATTTTTTTTATATAATATAATTATATAATGTATATCATAATTTTTATATTGAATAGGTTTGGTATGGTTATAATCAATTAAAAATTTTTCACAATGAATAATCGAATGAAACCGTCTAGAATACTTATTCTTAAAGTCAATCATGATTTTAAATTGATTTGGTTTCATGCGATTAATTTTGATCACTTCTGATAGGTTTTGAACACCATAATAAACAGTACACAAGACTTATCGGTTCGCTGAATGATGATTGTCAAAGTTATTTATTTTGACCGCACCTTTTTCGGTGGCATAGTCATCTTTCTTATTGCTCTTTTTTTTATCTAAATGTGAAAATCATATTAGGATAAAAAGATGTGCAAATTACTGGCACATGCGTGGGTAATGGGAACTCTGGAAATCAACTAATGTATGTGCCCAATTCTCAAAAGTGATCAAAATATTAGGATATAGTATGAATCAATATTTTCAGAATCGGATCAGTCATCGAATTGAAAAAGTTATTAGCTCAAGATTCAATTGTTCAATCACAATTGAACTAATAATTGGATCGGTTAATTTAATAATTAAAAAATATTTATTTCATAGATTGAAATATATCAAAATAATATAATTTCTTCTCAGATTAACAATATATATGCATAAGATAAATTAAAATAACAGGATATGATTTAGGATTAGTTTGTAACTAACCATAAAAACCTATAAATATACAGTAGTTATAAAAAAAAACCTCTCAAGAATTCTAGATACGCAAAATCTTAGAACTTACAAAAGATTAATCACAAAAGGATTTTTTATCTTTCCTATTATACCTAGTTATGATTTAATCACGTCAGTAGTAGTACTTGTACCAAAACTATAAGGCTACCAAAGTAACAAAAATGAAAGTAAAAAAAGGAACAAAAGATTCAGTTAGTAGTAGTAGTAGTACTATCCCTTTCCCCTCTCTCAGCTAGTTGCTATGAAATGATTGTCACTTGTTGGTCCCATTATGATCACGTCATCCCATGCAAAAAGTAAAAGATTTCGTCTTCAAAAAGGTTTTGTAACTAATCATTCGGTTCACCGATTAAACTGATTAGTTCAAAAAGGTTCGAAAGAAATATTTCGATTTTCAATCTAATTGATTTTTAGCTTCAAATCAGACTAGTGATCAGTTTGATTGATTGGTTTGGTCCGATTGAAAAAATCTTGATATGAACACAACGGAGGTAGGTTTATTCGGGTTTGATTCTGAACTACAGATCTATTTGGGCGTATTTGGATAATGGTTCATTTTTCTAGTTTTATTTGCTCAATTTTTAGAAAGTAAAGCATAAGGTTTTAGAAACTTTAGATTATATTTGGATAGCAAATTTTTTAATTTTCCCCTTTTTCATGGGAAAATTCCCAAATATACCCAAATGGATTGATCCAGTTTCACCCCATACCCAAATTGACTTTTTACCATTTTTTGATCTCGGTAGGTTTTCTTCACAATTGAACCTTGATTTTGTGTGGAATATGCTAGAATGTTTAAGCTTTGGAAGTTGGCAAAATGCGAAAATTCGGTATTGACATTGTGTATTTTGGTTTCTTGAAAGCATGATTTTGTTTTAAAATCTTGAAATGCACCGAATGCCTTTGTTGTTTAACTTCGTTTTTGTAGTTTGTTGAAAGCATGGATTAAATCTATTGGATTGTGCATGGGTTTTGAATTTTGGGTCTCGAATGGTTGAATTTTCATCTCGAATGGTATAATTTCTATCTCAAATGATTGTATTTTGGGTCTCAAATGGTTGAATATGTATCTCGAATAGTTTAATTTCTATTTCGAATGATTGAATTTTTGTCTCAAATGGTTGAATTTCATCTCGAATGGTATAATTTCTATCTCAAATGATTTTATTTTGGGTCTCAAATGGTTGAATATGTGTCTCGAATAGTTTAATTTCTATTTCGGGTGATTGAATTTTTGTCTCAAATGGTTGAATTTGGGTCTCGAATGTTCAAATTTTGTGTCTCGAATGTTTGAATTTTGTGTCTCGAATGGTTGAATTTGGGTCTCGAATGGGTGAAATTGTGTTTCAAATGGGTTAATTCGGATCTCGAATGGTTGAATTTAGGTCTTGAATGGTTTAATTTTGGTCCCAAATGATCTACATTTTGTCTCGAATTGTCTACATTGTATTTTGAAATATTTATAGGCTGTATCTGGAAATAATAATATTTATTAATTAATAATAATAATAAAAATAATTAATTTGAAAGTGATAATTAATTTTTTCAACGTTATAATTTAGAGTTAATGGTTTTTTATAAATAAATGACACTACACTAATAAATACATTATAATTAATTATATTTAAAATCCTTTTATTCGGTTGTAGCTTAATTTATTTAGATTAAGCAATACCCATTTCGGTAAAGATTTACAAATTTTTTGAAATAATAAATAAGAGATAGGTATTCTACTAAACATTAGACTTTAAATTTTAAATAAGACGTAGATGCAAATAACTTTTTTTCCCTTCTATTTCAATATAATTTTTTTAATTAGCGTTGTGCCTGTCGAGAGTATACACTTAGCGTAAATGCTAAGTATTTGACCATTAGATATACTGCATGGAGCACTACAGTAAAGGACACAAAGAGTGTATTTGAAGACCTGATTGTCACGGCTCCATGTTTCCTTTGTGCATGTGCACAAATGGATCCATCAGTGCTCTGAGTTCCTCTATTGCATCATCGGTATTCTTAGTGAAATAGCTTGTCCAAAGAAGCCCATCCTTAATTTGCAAGACTACTTTTCCTTCTAGAATCAGACGTGCAAGTCTCGAAAGATATGCTCTCAACAAATTTCGGATTTACTAGGGACATTCATGAAAGTGCTTCTCGCTTGACCAATATGGATCCAACCAACTTAAATTCTTTTTTGTTGAAATGAGGAAAATAGTAACCTTATAAGCTCAGGTATTGTACAATGTTCATTGATTTTTATAACTTCTCTCTCAGAATCCATAGAACTCAGTTCTCAAATCATTAGTGCCTTTCTTCCGTGGGAGGACTAGATTATTGAACTGAAAATTGAATTAGATGGATTTCGGGGGAGAAGTTACTGAAATCAATGAGCATTCGATAATACCTGAGCTAATAAGGTTACTGTTTTCCTCATTTCAACAAAAAAGAATTTAAGTCAATTGGATCTATATTGATCAAGTGAGTAGCACTTCCATGAATGTGCCTAGTAAATCCCAAATTTGTCGAGAGCATCTCTCTCGAGACTTGCAAGTCTGATTCTAGAAGGAAAAGCAGTCTTGTAAATTAAGGATGGGCTTCATTGACAAGCTATTTCAGTAAGAATACCGATGATGCAGTAGAGGAACTTAAAGCACTGATGGATCCATTTGTGCATGTGCACAAAGGAAACATGGAGACATGACAGTTTTCATAGTTTCAGAGATACACTCATCGTATTACATTCCACTCTCAAAATAAAGAATTCTCTAATCAAAAAAACATCCTAGAGGTCGACCACTTGTGTCTCAAAAAAGGCAAGTTTAATTATATGAAAATTTTTTAATCAACTGTTTCCTTTTGTTCCTTTACTGTAGAGATATGGATCCCACTCTGCATACCTTTCAACTTCGACACAATCCAGCCGTACATGCTGGGAACACTCTTAGCTCACAAGCTAAGTATTCGATCATTACACGTACTGTGGATCTGCTACATGGAACACTAGAGCATTCTCAGACGGATCCCTTCGGATGCAAGGTGGATCTTCCCCATCACCGTGGAGAGTACTATGCCCAGGCTACCCAACATATCTTGAGACGGGAGGTCATTTTGGAGCGTGCCAGGCCCGATGAGATGTGGTTCTTCATTGGAGGCCAGTTACACCGACTGGTCCTCCAGGAGTACGCTCTTCTCACCAGTCTACGTTATGGGGAAGTAGACTGGGGTATTATTGATAGGCCAGCGACAACGGCTTCTGCCGTAGCTCGATTGATTGTGATCAATCCGGTTACTCTAGATGTGGCCATGAGGAGGTGGGAGGCCATGGCCATGGGATAGCTGTCTGTCGATGATGCCCTCAGACTGGCATACGACATCATTATAGGTTACTGGATACTCACCCGAGAGCCGACTGTAGTCATCCCCTTTTATGTATGGTGGATGTTGGACAATTTGGAGGTTGTAATCGAGTGGAGCATGACAGTGCACTCTTATAGACAGGCCATCTCCGAGGATGTTGTGAAGAGACACTTGTACGACAACTCTTGGTTGTTGCTGGTAAGTTTTCATATCATTGATTACATTCGTATATCAATGGTGTTTCTTAGACTTTCTAAATAATGAATTGAAATTTTTTTAATCTTATCATTAATTAGAGGTGCGCGTACGATCACTTCCCATCCCTGCATCCTTAGCTGTGTAGGCACACCTAGAATGCCACTAGACGTGAGGTCCATGATACTCGAGATGCCTCGCTCTTCGACGTCCCTGACTTGGGCACTCACCCGATTGGGGCGAGCTACTTAATGAGGTAACTGAATACGTTAACAATGTTCACTTTCATTTTCAAAATTAATTATTATCACTAAATCAAATTGTCAATTATAGGAGACTGCGGACTCCCCATATATCGAGGCTGATCAGGCAGAGCAACAGTAGTCGTACTAGGACGATTTCGCTCTTATCCCACACATTGTAGCAACATGTTGGGGTAATTATCTGCCCAGATCATTTTGAGAGGCGTGCGAACATGGATTACCACTTCCGCCATTCGATCAGGTTAGACTGGTCAAAATTTCCAAAATTTAAGTTGATTTTGTATAATGCTAAATTTGAAGATCATTGATACTTTACTTTTACTTTATTTTATTTTAGATCCCATGTCCTGATCGAGATGTGACCGAGGAGAGGATTGATCGAGATCGGTCGTTCCGTCCAACGAGATCTGATACAATTCGACAGATGGTAAGTATCTCGTGATATTTTATGTTATTGCAGTATATCAGTTAATGTTATTCAACATGATTGTATTTACTTTGCTGGTTTGCTTGCTTTGTGATTGAGTCCACAGATTGAGGCCGCACTGTTGAGCCCTCCAGCTGAGGACCAGGGAAGTAGACATCCCTCTCCTAGCCTAAGTTGACACAAGAGATGTCGACGTCAGGTATGTACCTCTTCCTATTTAAATAAATCGCCCCCCCCCCCCAAGCCCCCCGAAACGATCGTAGGATGGATTCTAACTATGTTTTATGATTATAGCCTCCCAAGATGGCCTATCCATCCATGGCCAGGGTAGAGATCCTATTACGCCAACTTGAGGACCGGTTACTAAAGAGGCATAACCTGGTCCTCCAACAACTCACGCAGCTCGGGGCGATGCCGGCTGAGGTCCTCAAATAGCTCATGCATATCAAGTGTCAGCTCGACGTGTTGGAGAGGGATGACAGTCGTGGAGATGCTCCGCCACTATATAATTCCCCATTCCTAGAGCCAACTGCGCCCATGTCTGAGGGGGTTATGAAAGTAAATTTTACTTCATAAATTAGTATTCATTTCGGTTACTTTTTTTTATCTATTTTTTAATCTTAAAATGGTTACTCTCTTTTTAAATAGTAGACTGATGCACAGGTAAGTCAGAGAGACTTGTCAGTGGTTCCACTGGCTCCAGCACTGGACCCAACATCTCTCATTGTCCCCGATGACACTACTCGGGTAAATGTTGGATTGTAAACCAGTCTGAAATTTCGATTACTGATTTTTATCTAATTTTTAATTTTAAAATGGTTCCATTTTTTTTTTTTTTTAAAAAAAAGGTCGATGCACCTGTTAGTCAGAGAGAGGATAAAAGGGTTCCTCCGGTTCCAGCTCCTGTCCCGGCATCTACCAAAGTCCCAACTGAGACTATCTAGGTAAATTTTGGATCAGAAATCTGGAAATTTTAGTCTACGTTGCTCGTTCATTTTATTATTAAAGAATTTTATAGTAATTATCGGCCGATTAATTCTTTTAAAGTACTATTCATTATTTTTAATGATTGTTTTGTACATTTTATTAGGGGCTCGGTCCTACATGTCGGCCCAAGGCCCTAGCCACTGGTGTACTATTACCTTACACCGACCCGATCCATACTTCGAGTCGTCCAGGCCACAAAAGAGGCCGAGGACGAGAGGTAGGAGGATGACTCAAGTATTGGAGGTACGGAGGGAGATTCCTGCTCCCATGGTGGACCCCTACACCCTCGACCGGACACAGTTGGATGCCTTTTGCAGCAACAAAGCTCCAGAGAGGTAATTCACTTTCTTTTTTACAATTAACTTGCATTTTATAATTTTTTCCATTTCATAGTGTAACTAAATTTTTGTCATAGGCATGCGACCTGGGGGAGGGGGGGCGGGCGGGGGGCTGGTCATTTGTCAAGGATGATCT
>JAOXNR010000031.1:2708887-2762764 GCA_028571225.1 Parsonsia alboflavescens
CCCCCCCCCCCCCCCCTTGCATCCTTCATTTTCCTTCAATTACGCACTTTTCATCAAACATTTAATTCTTGCAAAAAAAATGAGTTCAAAAGAACATGGCCAGTATTCTCTTAAAAATATCTAAAACATAGGATAGAAAAGTAAATAGAGAGGTTTAAAATCAAAGAAATAAAATCGTTAGAAAACTATTCTCAAATAAGGATCAAGGGATATAATGTAAAAGGATAGGCTTAAAGAAAGACACAAATGAGTCAAAGAAGGCCTTATGTCATCCTAGAGTTAATCACATTTCTATGGATTTCCCTTCAAACATTTGTAAAGACAAGTTCCACAGTGGCAAGAATGAAGCTAAAAGTGAAATTCAAAATCAAGACAACTTTTTCACTCAATAATTTTCTTTAACCAAAAAAGAATCATGAAGAATATTTATGAGAAAAATTATTTTTAAAAGGGTTTTGCAAGATTCAAAATCAAGTTTTCAAGCTTCAACTTTGTAAAGCTGTGTGAATTTTAGTTCATAAAATTATTTGGGATTGTAAAAGGAAAGAGAAGTTCAAATAATTTCAAACACAAAAGGTTTCAACTATCTCATATATAAATTCAAGATTAATAATCATATCATTGGCCCAAAAAAAAAAAAAACTATCCTAAACATTAAAATAACATGAAGGAAAACAAAAATATGCAAAATGAATGCGAATGAAAATATGACAAAAAATATATAAGACAACATAAAAGACAGCATACACGCCCACATAAAGTTGACTTTGTCTTCAATGACACCATAACACATAAGAAAAAGAATAAAGAATAAAAAGGAAAAAAATATAGTCACTCTCTACGAGAGAGTAGCTGAAGAGCTCCTCGTAGGATTCATTTGTGCATCCTAAGAGTCGAGCCTATGATGGAGTTGAATCCCTAATTATTCAAATTGGGATTGTATGGCTTGTTGGTGAACAAGGAGGATGTCATTTTGTGCCTACAATTGAAGTAAAATATCTTTATTGGAAAGATGTGGCCTAGAGGTTGAGGGCCAGGCGAAAGAAGAAGGGATATCTTGGTGATGTTGCCCTTGCTCCATAGCCGTTGTTTCGTCCTCTTCTTCAAATTGATCCTCCATCTCCAGAGGTTGTGGCATGAACTGAGGGAGTAAAGGATTATTCGTTCCTGCCACTCTCCAAATGCCATCATCATATCTAGCATACTTGATATGATACATGGTGCCAAGGTTGACTATTGCTTGAGGATGAATGGCAACATGACCTGAAAGATTAACACCTTTTGCAAGAAAAATAGCATTTAGAAACAAAGGATAACAAAAAGATTTATCATGCAATAGAGAAGATATACATCCACAAAACGCAATTCATTATGTCATGATGCTTTAGGGAAAACATTATGATTAAACATGTATGCTAGAATGCTCTCTCTTCCTTCCAATTGCTTAACAAGAAAAGCTTGTCTGTTCCTATTCGTATCCACTTGTGTATAGGCTAGATGAAGGGTATGATGGAGAGTGAGAAAATTGTAAGCACGATCATTGGTAAAAATTTCACTATGATAATGGGACATTCCCTGAAATTTGGCACACCCAATAAATTGGCTAAAAAATATCGATCAATGTGTATATGAATGCCTTGGACAAATATGTCAATAGTGGGAAATGTCTTAGAAGCTTTAATTGTCATATTGGCATAGAATTCTTCCGCTAGATTAGGATAGAAAACTTTCGAGGGATTAAATATGGGGTCCCAATCGCGATAAGAAAAACCATTGGTTATATGCAAATCAGAATCCAAAGATGATGATATGGTATGTTCAATTATCCACCCATAGGAGGATTGTCTTCCATACATTGATGGTTTTCTAAAGACTTAAAACGATCTATATCATATGGTGGTGGTGGGAGTGGGATGGGTTCACCTCTTTTAGCCCGTCTAACTCCCTTATCCCTTCTTGGCATTTTAACAAACACTTAGTATGCAATCAAATTTTTGCAAGGAATAAGTGAAATTAACTAGAATGTTAAGCTTCCTAAAACATAAGAAAATCACACAACTACATAACAAGTATTCAACGACAACTTCAACACAACAAACTCCAATTAACTAATCCCATATGCCTCCAAAAATCAACATGATATCAAATGCTATAACAAACTTAACATAAACCACCAACAATAAGCACAAAAGAGGATCAAAGAGAGCTCTCAGTCGCGGTCTTAGTGAGAGAAAGTTTGAGAGTGAAGCTCTCAACCGTCGAGTCGGTCTTCCTCATCCGAGAGACTAATTCAAGGTGCTTTTTCCGCATTAAGACCCATCTGTAAGTGCTACTTTCTTTGTGATTATACCTACTATATTCTACTTTGGAGTATACGGCGATTGAAACATATAAGGAGGTGCTGGAATTAAAAATCGAAGTTGCTACAGTACTGGAGAGGTTCACCCGCACTTTTGGTCATTCACTGTCCCGACGGGTACTTGGGGTGAGTAGTGGACTGGGAGGCCTGTCTTGTTGCTGGATTGGGAGACATTGCATAGTGGGGTGCTGAGATTGGTCGGATATATTTGGTGAACTGGTTGCCCGACCGAGTGTGTGACACCAACCAGGCCAGATTTTTCAGCTTGGCCCACTTGGTTGCTGATAATAGGGGTTAGTTTCGTTCAGTTGTAGCAGGGAAACCTTCCCCGATCGAAGCCGTTGCAAGTCTCATTACTGGTCTTGCTTCAACGAAGAAGACGGGAGACGCTTAGTTTGATATGCTCTGTTGGTCACTGTAGCCGCATAGGGTGTTTCCCGGGCCTGCCATGGTTTGAATTCAAATTTTCCGCTCTTCTTGGTGACAGCAAGACCAGGCGGAAGTCAAAGGGCGGGGCAAACAAAAATGGGCCACGAACCAACATCAATGCTGGCCAGGACAGGGGCATGAAGTTGGATCACCAAAAGGATGTTGGGCTAGAGGACCATAATTCTGTTGGTTCATCCGAATTGGACCAAGCTGGTCTCAATGTGGACCTGGCATTTCTGAGTGAGGAGCTAGACATTGGGTTGTCTAAGGATGAAATTGTTGATCCACTTGAGGGCATTCTTAACAGGCTGAGGAAGGTGCAAGAAGCTGCTGGACCGGGGGATGAGATCAAGGCTGCGGCCAGATCATGCAGTGATGGAATTCCAGGCATGGCTTCTCCCCAGAATCCAGAACATGAGAGTGCCATGACTGCTCCGGGACAGAGTCAGGTGCCGGTGGATAAAATGGGGCAACCAGCCAGTCAAGAACAACCAGCCGGCGTTGAAGGCAACAAAGGAAAAACTAGGACTTGGGCAGGCATGCTCCGGCAAAACCAAGTCCTTGACATTTGCCTTAAGCTATCAGATATACCTCAGGAGGGGGACCTAGCAGAACTCACAATGGAAGACGTTCATGACGTATCCAAGGTGTGGGGATACTCTTTGATTGGCTACGTGGTGGGGAGATTTCCCAGAAAGGGTGCTATTGTTGAAGTGTGCAAATCATGGCAGGTGCCCTTCAAGATTACCTTTCCTGCAAGTAGATGGATTGTGCTCACCTTTGATTGTGAAGAAAATCGTTCCCTTGTTGTGCATAAAGGACCACACTCAGTCTTTGGCTGGCTGTTGCTCCTTAAGGACATGCCCCCATGTTTCGACTTTAACGCTAGGGAGTTGAGGAAGGTTCCCCTTTGGGTTACCTTCCCAGGTTTGAACGGACAGTTTTGGACGGAGCGAGCATTGAGCATCATGGGGTCCAAACTTGGCAAGCCATTCTCTACGGACCAATTCACTAAGAACTTGGAACAGAAAGACTATGCTAGATTGTTGATTGAAGTGGATATCTCTATGCTGCTCAAACGGGAGGTCCTAGTGAGTAACCCCTATACGGGTGACATTTTCTCGCAACGGGTGATCTATGAATTCGAACCAAAGTTTTGCGGAGTTTGCAATAGCTTTAACCACACCATGGATCAGTGCCCGACCACGGAACAGTCTCATGCTGCCAGGAAAGAGGCAACTGATGTGGGGCAGAGGCACACTCAAGAAGGAAGTAAGGAAGTCAAGGCTGATAATCTGCCCCCAACAGGGGCACAGGAGGCTGGAGGGAAGGGCAGGCAGTCACGCAACCGGTCTCGGTCGAGAGGACAACCAAAGAAGGGGGCTGCATTGCAGGAGGAGATGATCAAGAAACCAGCACCTTCAGGACCTACACAGGACACTGGACTGACTGTGGCTGGATCGAGCACCTTAGGCAGGGAAGTGGAGATTGCACCGAAGGAGCCAAGGAATGATGGCACTCCAAACCAGTCGCATATGCCAGAGGAGGTCCCTGTACCAGTGCACCCCCCTGACGAGGATCTGGGTGGGCAGTGTGCTACGGGACGGGGGAAGGCGAGTGTGCAGGCAGTGGAGAGCAGTGGCACTTCTTGCAAACAGGCCGGAAAGGGTAAAGGAGTAGAAGGGCCGAGAAACACTCCTCCGGAATTGCCTAAGGCAGACCCGGCCCCTTGTAATAGGAAAGCCAGCAAGGCCAAGCATGCCAAGCAAACTGTCAAATTGGATATTAGGCGAGCGGTTGGCAACATGGCTGGGGGTCCCCCCGCATCAGGATAGCCTCTTGGAACATAAGGGGGTTCAACCTACCCCCAAAACAAAAAGGTGTGAAGGATCTCATGGTTCGTCATGGGATTGATGTTATGGCAGTCCTAGAGACTAAGATGAAATTGGCTACAATTGGGAAACTCATCCAAACAACCTTTCAAGGATGGAGAATGACGAACAACTTCCTTGATCACCGTGGAGGCCGGATCTTGCTATTTTGGAAGGAGACCACTACAATGGTGGATGTCTTGTTTTCTCACCCTCATTGCATCCACACCCGAGTGACATGCAAGGTAACATCTAAGTCCTTCCATGTTTCCTTTGTTTATGGTTTGCATTCGATATCCTTTAGACGTGCATTATGGAACTTCCTGGACTCTTTGAATATTGTTACCCTTCCTTGGTTATTGGTGGGAGACAAAAGCGTCCTTAGATCGGAGGATCGGGTTAATGGGGCGGAGGTATCAATGTATGAAGTGAGAGACTTCATGAATTGCTGCTTAAACAATGGGTTGGAGGAGGTTATGTCTACCGGTTGTGCCCATACTTGGACAAACCACCAAGTATGGACAAAGCTCGATAGGGTGTTGATGAATCATGCTTGGCCAACATTGGAGATGGATACGGTGGCACACTTTTTCCCATTGACTTATCACTCAGATCATTCGGCATGCTTTGTCAATATCGGGATTGATTTCACGCCGATTAGACAGAGGTTCCAATTCTATAACATGTGGCTTGAGCATGAGCACTTTGTGGAGATTGTTAGTAGGGGTTGGACCGACCTTTGGCAAGGAACGGCTCAATTTATCCTCTGCAAGAAGTTAAAGTCCCTCAAGAGCCCCTTAAGGGAACGGGCATCCAGGTTGGCCTTGGCGGAACGGTCTTACTTCTCCCAAAAAGCGAAATGTGCATACATCAACTTGGCGGACAAGGGCACCAAATTTTTCCACGACTTAGTCAAGAGGAACAATAAGAGGAATCAAATTGTGTCCATCATGAGGCAAGATGACTCGATCACACAAAGCTATGATGAAGTTGGGGAGGAATTTGTGTCATACTACCGTACTCTCTTGGGAACTACAGTGGAAGTCATTAAGCTGAAAGTGGAAACCTTCATGGCTGGGAACATGGTGACAACGGAGATGGCAACCACACTCTGCTTGCCGGTGGAAGACCGAGAGATCAAGGATGCATTGTGGAGTATTGATGAGGGGAAGGCTCCGGGGCTAGATGGATATTCCTCTGAGTTCTTCAAGCGATGCTGGGATGTGGTTGGGGTAACTGTTTGTGAAGCAGTCAGGGAGTTCTTTGAATTCGGCCAGCTATTGAAGCGGCTAAACCATTCGATTATTGCTTTGGTGCCTAAGAAGGTTCATGCCCCCAGGGTGGAGGATTACCGACCTATCTCGTGTTGCAATGTCGTTTACAAGATAATCTCCAAGATTTTGTCTAGTCGGCTCTCTCCTACATTGGTGGACTTAGTGGATGAATGCCAAGCGGCTTTTGTTTCGGGAAGGAGTATATTGGAGAATGTATACCTGGCGCAAGAACTGGTGTTGCAATATAACCGCAAACGGGTCTCTCCTAGGTGTGCACTTCTGATCGATTTGAGGAAGGCATATGACACCATTTCATGGGACTACTTGCATGAGGCCCTTAAGGGGCTCGGATTTCCGATGAGATTTGTGGGGTGGGTAATGCAATGCGTGACTACGACATCGTTCTCGGTACAAGTCAATGGGTCGCTCTATGGTTTCTTCTGGGGACAACTTGGATTGCGCCAAGGTGATCCATTATCTCCATACTTGTTCACCATTTGATTGGAATACTTATCAAGATCATTGAAGGTGGCCACTTCGATTCCGGATTTTAACTTCCACCCTAAGTGTGGACATCTCAAGATTCACACATAGCATATGTGGATGACCTCCTTATTTTTGCTCGAGGAGATACAACATCGGTTAAGATTATGGTGGATTGCTTACGGGAGTTTGGAGAGATCTCTGGGCTGCTGGCTAACCTACTGAAATCTCAGGTCTTTGCGGTTGGAATTCCATTTGGGGACCTTCAAGAAATCTTAAACTACACGGGGTTCTCCATCAGCTTGATGCCATGCCGGTATGTAGGTATCTCGTTGGCCCCGGCATGCCTCAAGGTAACACACTATGAGGGACTTCTTGATCAGATTGCTAGTCGTATCCTGGCTTGGAAACACACTAGCTTATCATATGCCTGACGGATGGAATTGGTGAAGAGTGTTCTCCAAGGGGCGGCCTGTTTTTGGCTTAGTGTCCTACTGCTGCCTTGCACCGTTGCCAATAGGATCATCACGCTTTATAGGAACTTCTCATGGGGGAAGGCCCGGGCATTGGTGGCATGGAAGGACCTATGCTACCCGAAGAAGGAAGGTGGGCTGGGTCTTAGAGACTTGCTCATTTGGAACCAATCCCTACTTGCCAAAACTATATGGAATGCTCATGCAAAAAAATACACACTCTGGGTTAGATGGATTCATCACTACTACTTAGGCTCATCAACTATCTGGACAGTGACTAAGAGGAAAGACGATTCGGTTCTTAGGAAAAGGCTGCTGGAAATCAGGGACATGCTAGTGCTGAGGGAGGCTCCCCGGAGAGTGCGGTTGTGCAAATGCAAAGTTGGATTACTGCTGATCGGTTCAGCACGAAGGAGGCATATGAGGGGCTGAGGCAGCGTAAACCTCAGGTGATATGGGGGTCGGACATATGGAAGGCCTGGGCACCACCCAGGTTGTCCTTTACGGTGTGGCTAGCACTTCAGGGTTGATTGAACACTAAAGACAGGCCACTTCTTGGTGCAAGGCACTACATGCTGCCTATGTCAAGGTAGCCAAGAATCCCACCAACACTTATTCTTTGCTTGCCCATTCACACGGATGGTATGGCAACGACTCAAGTGCTGGACGGGTATCACGAGGTAGATGACGACATTGAGGGCAGCCATAAAATGGCTTAAGAAGGAGGCGCGCGGGACATCATGGCAACCGAAGCTCAAAAGGCTTGGGCTGCTCACCACCGTCTACCTTATTTGGAGAACAAGGAACAGGTTCATCTTTGAAGGTCGAACAGCTAATGCTGATGAAGTTTGTTTCAAGATCAAGACTTACGTATACAGGGTTATGTATTCCCTGTATCCTAATGTCTTATCCATACCTTGATCTGGGCACATAGGCTTTCTATAGTTCCTATGTATATGCCCCTCGGGTATACCCGAGTATTTTGTATACTTGATCTATAATACACTTTACATTTAGATTAAAAAAAAAAAAAAAGAGGATCAAAGAACGAAATTACCACTCATCCTTAGCAATGGTTGAACAAGAAGCTCTTCCAATGGTGAAATTCGGATTGGAGGGTTGGGAAGAAAAATTGGTGTGAGAATGATGAGGAGAGAGAAAGAAAAGTGAAGATTGATGATGGGGGAATAGATTTAATGGAAGAAAAGGAGGATTTGGGTGGTGATTATGGTAGATTTGATGAAGAATTGTGGAAAGATAAGCTGGGGTTTCATGTGTTTTTGAGAGAGGGAAAAGATTTTTGAAATTAAGAAGGAAAGAATAAAAGAAAAGAAAAAAAAAAGGGTATAGAAAGGTTTAAAATAAATTGTCTGGTGTCGGTGGGAACATATTCAACACCGTTTGTAGGGTCAGAAAACTAGAGGGAAAGTGCAGAGAGTATCCGACTTTGGGCCTAGCGAGGGATTCGGAGCCGGTTGCAGGTGGAGAGGAAAGGAAAACAGTACTGGGAGCGTCCGATGCCCGGTCCGGCGAAGCGTCCAGCATCAGTTACTATTAGTTGTGGTGCGGGCTCGTGCGGTCGATCGCGACCAACTTCTATTTTCTTGCCGTTTTTATTATTTATTATAAAATTTGAAATAGGATTACATCCTAAATATTTAAAAATTGATAAATAATTACTAAATGAAAATCAAATCTAAAAATAAATTAAGAAATCTTATTCTTGAGTTGCCTCCCAAAAGCACCTGTAGTTAACATCGTTTGGCTCGACGTTATGCTTCTGTTTATGGTTCGTCATATGATGGCATCTCAAGATCCATTATTGTTGTTAAATGAGGTTCAAAACCTCATGTAAAGGTTTGACACTTTATCCATTGACCTTGAGCACCTTACTTGTTTCAAAACTACGAACCTCAAGTGCACCACGTGGTAAAACATTAGTAACAACAAACTAACCAATCCACCTTGACATCAATTTTTCAGGAAATAACTTAAGTCTAGACATATAAAGCAATACCTTTTGACCAACAAAGAACTCATTATGAGACAAGAATTTTTCATGATAGAGTTTGGTTTTCTCTTTGAAAATAGAAGCATTAGCATAAGCATCATTCTTTATCTCTTCAAATTCTTGAATTTGTAATTTTCTATGATGCATGGCATTAGAGAAATCAAATTTGCATTGCTTAATAGCCCAATATGCTTTATGTTTAATTTCCACAAGAAGATGATAAGCTTTACCATAAACTAACCTATAAGGGGACATGCCAATAGGTGTTTTAGATCTAGTCTTATAAGCCCATAGGGTATCAGCCAAACGTGAACTCCAATATTTTCTATTAGGATTGACTACTTTTTCAAGAATGGACTTAATTTCCCTATTTGAAACTTCAACTTGACCACTTGTTTGTGGATGATATGCAGTAGAAAATCTATATTGAAGCAAAGCGTCAACAATCCTATTGCAAAAATGAGTACCCCTATCACTTATTATAGTCTTAGGAATGCCAAATCTGTTAAAGATATTATTTTTTATGAAATCAACCACCACTTTAGCATCATTAGTCCTTGTAGCCTTAGCTCTCATTTAGACAAATCGTCAACCGCAAGCAAAATGTAAAGATTACCAAAAGAAGATAAAAAAGGTCTCATGAAATCAATTCCCCACAAATCAAATAGTTCACAAGTAAGAACGTTAGATATGGGCATCTCATCTCTCCTAGATATGGCTCCTACTCTTTGGTATTCATTACATGCTTTAACATACAAATATGCATCTTTATTCAAATTAGGCCAATAAAAACCACATTGCAAAAGTTTATGAGCAATCCTTTTGTTACCAAAATGACCTCCTACTTTGTATATGTGATAAAATGTTAACATAGATTCAATTTCATTATTAGACACACAACGACGAATCACATTATCAAAACAGATTTTAAACAAGTGAGGATCATTCCATAAGTAATATTTAGCATCACTCTTAATGTTATCATTTTGAGCCCTTGATATTTCAGATGGTAATTCCCTAGTCACAATGTAGTTAACAATATCATCATACCAAGGAAGAAAACCATGAAACTTATATAAGTTCTTTTCAAAAAAGAGTTTAGAGATTGGAAATACTTCCCTTTCGAAGGTCAACCTACTTAGATGATCAACTACGTAATTCTCAACTCCTTTCTTAACTCTAATCTCAAAGTCAAATTCTTGAAGTAACAAAATCCAAAGTAGTGTACTACAGAGAATGAGCTATTTCTTATTGTTTTTGCATTAAAAAAGTTTTGTTCTTACTTGGTGTGTACTAAAGTGATAATTTTTATCTAAGAGCTGCAAGTAAGAACAAAACTTTTTTAATGCAAAAACAATAGGAAATAGCTCATTCTCCATAGTAGTGTAATTAGGAGGTTGAATAAGACTTGCAGAAATTAAACTTTCTTTTAAAACATGAAAAGCTTTCTTGCAAGCACCATTAAAATCAAAAGGAACATCTTTTTGAGCAAGTAGACACAAAGGTTAAGTGATTTTAGAAAATTTCTTCATAAACCTTCTATAAAAACCAGCATGGCCAAGAAAACCTCTTACCTATTTTAAATTAGAAGGAAAAGGAAGAGATTTGATTACATCTACCTTTGCTTTATCTACTTCAAGTCTTTTTGTTGAAACCACACTTCCTAAAAAATGCCTTGCTCCACCATAAAATGACACTTTTCAAAATTCAACCCAAAGTTAGATTAAACTCATCTTTTAAGAATATGTTCTAAATTCTCTAAACATGCATAAAAAAATATCTCCATAAATAGCAAAATCATCCACGAAAACTTCTATGACATTAGTTACATAATTAGAGAATATAGACATCATGCATCTTTGAAAGTAGCAGGCACATTGCATAATCCAGAAGGCATTCTTCTATATGCAAATGTTCCAAATGGATATGTAAATGTGGTTTTACCTTGATCCTCAGGGGTAATTACAGTATGAAAATCTCGTAAAAAACCATCAAAAAAACAATAATGAGATTTTTCTACTAGACATTCGAACATTTGATCAATGAATTGAAGGGGAAAGTGATCCTTTACAGTAGATGCATTCAATTTCCTGTAATCAATACAAACACGTCATCCACTTTGTACCCTAGTTGGTTCCTTATCACCTTCATCATTCTCAATAATAGTTATTCCATATTTCTTAAGATCTACATGCATAGGACTTACCAATTGAGAATCAGTTATAGGATAGATGATACCTCTATCAAGAAGCTTTAATACCTTTTTCTTAACAACCTCTAACATAGGTGGATCTAACCTTCTCTATGCATCCCTACAAGGTTTAGCTTAATCTTCTAACAAAATACGATGCATGCATATAGATAGACTAATTAATTTAATATCAATCAATGTCCAACCAATTGCAGTTACATTAAAGAACATTGACTAATTTGCCTTCTTGATCATTAGTCAGATTATTAGCAATTGTAACAGGCAATGAGTCCCCTTTACCTAAATAAGCATATCTAAGATGAGAAGGCAAAGGTTTCAATTCAAGTGAAGGGGGACATACAATAAAAGGTTTCAACATATCTTCAAAGATAGGCAATCCAAGTTTAAGATCAGAAATCGCACATGCAGACAAATTATTCATAGTGTCAATTATGTCTTGGTCCACATTCATAGATAATGCATCCATGTTTTGAGTAAGAATGGCATGCATCAATTCATAATCAGATTATGTAGGAAATTTTAATCTCAATAATTGAATACCCATACAATCGATAACATGTTGTACCAATTAGAATCATAAACTGGTTTTGCAGAAGCATACCTGAATCAATTGCAATAATTTCTTGAACCAGTGTGGATGATCTTCCAGATCAACACGCCTTTTTGGAGAGTCTTTTTAGTTTCTCTGTTCACCTTTTCTCACTAATGATGGGATTTTAGGAGAATGAAAGACTTCTAATACTGGGGACTCCAGCCACATATTTATAGATAACTGTTAAGTTATCTGGATAACCTTTCAGTTATCCATTTGGATGACTTTTAGTTATCTGGATAACCTTTAATCTTTTAGTTATCCATATAACTTTTCAATTATCTAGATAACTAAATAACTTTAAATTATCCGTTAGGTTTCTATTTTAACCCATCATAAAGAATAGAAATCACCTTTATGTTTCTACACATTAAAAGTCCACATCTTGTGACACATTAAAGTCCAAACTACTTTAACCATAATAGATTACTTTTATCGGACTTTAATTTTTTACTATAGTCTGCATTACATAATTGTTTCACATACAAGCCCAATGTTGGATTAATACTCCAACAATCCCCCACTTGGGCTAAATGTGTAGCCTTATAATTATGTTCTGGAAAAAATGTAACCAAATGAGCTCAACCTTGCTGTTAGTCCTGAAATTTGTCCATAACCAATTCAGTCCAACAATCACATCAGTATTGGACCAAAGCAGCATTTGTTACCAATTCGTAACTCGACCAATCAATGATCACACAACTGACACAATTGAAAGATACAAATCATGACATGGATGTGTAGCATGGAAATTTCATGTAATGTGACCTTAATATGCCTATTTCCAATTGGTCCACCTTAAGCCTAAACTAGATCAAACCATATCAAACAAGAGTGTGAACAAAACCTTTATTTCTACAGAAATAACCAAACAATACCAAAGATGTCTTTAACAAAAGCATCTAGAATTATAAATTCCCACTAAAACTGAATTTCATCAATAAACACAACACCTACACGAGCAGTGTGCTCATGAAACACTTTAGGTGGTAGTCCCTTAGTAAGCTGATCCACAACCATGAAGTTCGTATCAATGTGCTCTATGGATAACTGTCTACTCTATACTCTTTCTTTTAACAACTAGGAACTTGATGTTATTATGTTTTGACTTCGAGGAGCTCCTATTTTTATTGGAATATAAAACTGTTAACTTATTGTCACAAAATGATTTGAGTGGTCTGTGGATACCATTCACTATATGCAGTCCAGTGACAAAGTTCCACAACTATACTCCATGGTTGGATGCCACATAACATGTTATGAACTTTACTGTCATAGTAGAAGGTGCTATAAGTGACTGTTTAGTACTCTTATATGAGATAGCACCTCTTGCAAGTAGGTAGATGTAGTCCGATGTAGATTTCATACTATCTTGGCATCCAGCGAAATTAGAGTCAGTATACCCAATGATCTCAAGCTGATCCGACCTCTGATATGTAAGTATGTAATCCTTAGTCCTCTGCAAGTATCGCAAGACTTGTTTGATTTCTTTCCAATGGTCCAATCCAGGATTATAAAAATATTTGCCCAGCATCCCAATAATGTACGCAATATCTGAAAACCTGAGCATACATTAGACACCTTACTGCTGAGGCATACAAAATCTTTTGCATTTCCCTTTTCTCCACATCATTCTTAAGGCATTGGGTGAGACTAAATTTATCTCCCTTAGACACTCGGGTATCCCTTGGTTTACAATCCAGCATGCCACATCTTTTGAGAACCTTTTCCATATAGCTCTTTTGTGATAACCCAAGAATACTCCGAGAGCGATCCCAATGTATCTGTGTACCTAATACACAAGATCCAACCTCAAGATCTTTCATCTCAAAATTCTTAAATAGAAATCTCTTGGTTTCATGTAATAAGCCTATATTGTTACAGGCAAGCAAAATGTCATCAACATACAAAACCAGAAAAATGTACTTACTCCCACAAAGCTCATGGTATACGCAATCATCAACCAAGTTCATCTCAAAATCAAAAGAGATCACTTGGTGAAATTTGAGATACCATAGTCGAGATGCTTGTTTGAGCCTATAGATGGATTTCTTAAATTTGTAAACCATATTCTTTGGGTCTCCCAACACAAAGTTTTCTGGCTGCACCATATATATTGTTTCATCAATGTTACCATTGAGAAGCATTGTCTTTACATCCATCTGATGTAACTCAAGATCAAAATGAGCCACCAATGCCATTATAGTCCTAAAAGAGTCTTTTGAAGAAACTAGAGAGAAGGTCTTTTTATAATCAATGAATTCCTTCTGTGTAAAGCCCTTTGCGACAAGATGAGCTTTGTACCTCTCCACATTGCATCTTGAATCCCTCTTGGTCTTAAATATCCATTTGCAACCAATGGGTTAAGCACCTTCGCCTAATGGGACAAGATCCCACACTTCATTGTCGTTAATAGACTTCATTTCTTCATTCATGGCATCAATCCACTTTCGAGAGATAGAACTTTCCATGGCCTGATGAAAATTGATTGGATCATCTTCCATCATTCCAATGTCCTCCTCATGTTCTTGGACAAATATAATATAATCATTTGGTAAAGCATTTCCCCTCTCTAGTGGATCTTCTTAATGGCACTGGTTCTTGAGGTGATAGAGTTTGTTCCTTAGGAACAACTTCTTGAACAGGAGGTTCTCCCATATTTTTTGGATCAGGAACAGGGTCCTAATCATGACCAATAAAGCCTATGGGATCAATGTCTATGAAAACTATGAGAATATTAACATATTCCTCTTCAAAGACAAGATCCCTAACCTTATCTCTCCCCGCAAACTCAACATCCTCAAAGAACAGCATTTCCTGTCTCGAAAATTGATTTAGCTGTTGGATCATAAAGCTTAAACCCCCTTGATCTTTTAGTGTATCTAATAAAGTAACAAATCACTGCCCTTGAGTCCAATTACTTTTCATTAGGCCTATAGGGCTTTGCCTCACCTGGACATCCCAAAATGTGTAAATGTTTTAGACTAGGCATTTTGCCTGTCCAAAGGGCATAAGTAGTCTTGGTGGTTGCTTTAGTGGGAACTTTGTTCAAGATACATGCCGCAGTTTTAAGTGCTTCTCCTCATAGAGATTCTGATAAGGTAGAATGACAAATCATACTCCCCACCATGTCCTTAAGAGTCTTGTTTTGCCTTTCAGATACACCTTTCATAGTGGGTGAACCAGACATAGTGTATTGTGGGACGATGCCGCATTCCTCTAGGAATTTGGCAAAAGGCGCTCGACGTTGTTCACCTGAACTGTCATATCTACAATAGTATTCACCACTACGGTTTGATCTAATGCTTTTAATTCTTTTGCTTAGTTGGTTTTTCAACTTCAGCTTTATATGCCTTGAACATATTCAGTGATTGTGCCTTTTCATGAATGAGATAAATGTAGCCATATCTAGAATAGTCGTCCATGAACGTGAAAAAATATTGTTGACCATTTCAAGTAGCGACTAGAAAGGGCTCACAAATGTCTGTATGCACAAGTTCTAAGAAGTCTAAAGACTTTTTGGCCTCATATCTCCTTTTATTGTTTTGTTTACCCTTTATACAATTTACATAAATTTCAAAGTCTGTGAAATCTATGGGATCGAGAATTTTTTTTGACACAAGTGTCTTTATTCTTCATTTGGAGATATGACCCAATCTCTTGTGCCATATAACAGCTGAATTCAGTTAATTTTCTTTTAGTGCCTCGTATACCTGATTGCAGAGATTCATTAAATAAAGTAACCGTCTCAAGTAAATAAAGATTATCATAAATTGATAAAGAACTAGATCCAATAAATTTGGAATCATGAAACAACCTAAATTTTCCATTCCCAAATGAACAAAAGTAACTAAATTTGTCTTAAGTAGAAATAGAAATCGAATTCCATCTAAAAGACAATATACAAAATGTCTCACCAAGATCCAAATAAAATCCAGTCTTTAGCAATAATCGAAATTTTACTATTACTTCAACTTCTGCCATCTTGGCATCTCCTATATAAATGTATCTTTCACTATCAGTTGGTTTTCTGCAACTCAGGAAACCCTATGTAGACACACTAATATGAGTTGTTGCACTAGAATCCATCCACCATGTGTGTCTAGGCACTGAAGTTAAATTAACTTCAAAACAAACTAAATTAAAAAGCAAACCTTTCTTAGCACACTAGACGTGATAATTAGTGCGATACTTCTTCTTATGACCTTCAAACCCATAAAAGAAACAACCTTTTTCCGTCGAAGCATCCTGGTTCTTTGATTGTTTTCCTTTAGACCGTGCATTTTCAGCTTCCTTTTCTTTCCTTCGTTGTGAGAGGTGGAGGCTAGATGAGCACTTTCTGTCTGATCTTGTTTTAGTCTATCCTCTTCCTGAACATAGTGTGAAATGAGCTCATTCAGAGACCAAGTCTCTTTGTGAGTATTATAGCTCACTTTAAACTGACTAAACGATGGAGGAAGAGATATCAGAACCAAATAAACCAGCAAGTTCTCAGAGAGGTCTAGCTTAAGTGCCCTTAATCGTGAAATAAGATGAGACATTTCCATAATGTACTCCCTGATATTGCCTTTCCCCTTATACCGCATTGAGAACAGAGTTGTCAAAAGCGTACATTTTTTAGCCTTTTCATTCTTAACAAACCTCTACTCATTTTTAGCAAGGAAATCCTTAGCTATGACAATATTGTTAGTCATAGTGCCCCGGAATGCTTCTGGAATGGACATCTTCATGATCATCATACATAAGCAATCTGATCTCTCCCACTTTTCTTTCTCCCTCATTTCATTAAAGGTACTCTCAACTGTAAGTGCAGGAGGAGAATCAATCCTTAAAGCTAGGTCTAGATCATGAACTCCAAGAATAATTAGCAAATTCTCGTGCCATGACTTGAAGTTAGTCCCACGAAGCATAGGAATTGAATTGATGCTAGTAGCAATATTAGCTAAAGTAATTGAATCTGAAAATTCATAATACTCAAATTAGATCCATAACAACAAATTAAAATTAAGGTAAATCCCATCTCAAGATATCGTGAACTCCATTAATATTTTATCTTTGGACATTAATATTAACTCTTAAGTAATATCTTGATCCAATAATCAAACACTGATAATAAGAGCATGTCAAATAATAAAACTTCTTTTAGGCCAATTTATTATTCACATAAAAGACTATATAATTGTCACGCATTTATCACTGCAAATGTATATGTAATTATATTAAATTATAACCTTCCTTTAGATTAGTTCATATCCACATAATTTACAAGTATATAACCTTTTATATTTTGAAATAAATTAATTTCCACAAGAGAGGTCACTTTAGCAACATGTTGTATCAATTAATTCATCTCAAAATATATAATACCAAAATTTGAATTAATCATTTTTAGATGTAGGCCCTCCTTTGACCAGCACCTATCTGAAATCGGCATTGCAACTCTTGAATCCGTTGACAACCAGAAGCATAAAAAAAATTATTTCAATCAACAAGAAATATATGTATTTACTTTGTGGCAATGGCGTAAATGGCCACCACCATCATTGTTGCCGAAAAATTGATGCCAATGATTAAGCAGGAGGAGCCTGAATCCCATAACTTCAAGCAAGAAAATCAGAATAATCAAGCACGAAGAAAACAGAATATTTGTATACAACAAACAATTTGATTCCAAAAGGCACGACATGAATCGACTCTGATACCACTTGTGGGGAATTTTAATCTCAATAATTGAATATACATACAATTGATATCATGTTATAAAAATCAGAATCATAAACTGGTTTTGCGGAAGCGTACCTGAGTCCATTGTAATAATTTCTTAACGCAGTGTGGATGATCTTCCAGATCAACATGCCTTTCCAGAGAGTCCTTTTAGTTTTTCTGTTAACTTTTTCTCACTGACGATGGGATTTTAGGAGAATGAAAAGACATTTGACACTAAGGACCCAAGCACCTATTTATAGATAACTTTTAAGTTATCTGGATAACCTTTCAGTTATCCATTTGGATGACCTTTAGTTATCTGAATAACCTTCAACCTTTTAGTTGTCTATTTGGATGACCTTTAGTTATCTGGGTAACCTTCAACCTTTCAGTCATCCATATAACTTTTCAATTATCTAGATAACTTTTAGTTATCTGTTAGGTTTCTATTTTAGTCCATCATAAAGAATAGAAACCACCTTTAAGTTTTTATACATCAAAGATCCACATCCTGTGACACATTAAAGTCCAAACAACTTTAATCACAATAGATTACTTTTATCGAACTTTAATTATTTACGACAGTCTGCATTACATAATTATTTCAAATACAAGCCCAATTTTAGATTAAGGATCCAACAGATAACTCATGCATCTTATCAACCAAAGGATCTACAATATCTAGCATAGATATAGAACATTTATTAGATTGATATTTCATGGCATCAATGATTTTGAAAGAGATTTTCTCACCTTCAAATTAAATAGATAAAGTGCCATAATGCACATCTATCTTAGTTTTAGCAGTTTTCAAGAATGGTCTTCCTAAAAGAATTAGAGAACGGATAGAAGAGAAATTATTACCTTCATCCATCTTAAGGACATAAAAATCTGTTGGAAAAACTAAGTTGTTAACTTTTACCAAAACATCTTCGATAACTCCTTTAGGATATGCACAAGATCTATCAGTAAGTTGAATGACTACTTTAGTATTCTTTAAAGGTCCAAGATTAAGAGAAGAGTAGTCAGACAATGGCATGCCATTTATTGATACTCCCAGATCTAACATGCATAATGCTATACAAACATTACAAATTGTGCATGATATAGTAAACATACTTGAATCTTTCTACTTTTGGTAGAGTTTCTTTTGAAGAATTGATGAAACATTCTCCCCCATACTTACCATTTCATACCCTCATAGTCTTTTCTTGTTTGTGCACAATTCCTTCAAGACCTTAGCATACTTTGGAATTTGCTTGATTACATCTAAAAGTGGGATTTTGACTTCTACTTTGCGGAATATCTCCAAAATATCCTTTTCCATATCTTCTTTCTTATTTCTTGCAAGATTTGAAGGAAAAGGGAGACTTATCTTTAGGGTTGAGTTTGTCCCTTTTTCTGTTCTTCTTTTGGAGAAGAATCTGGGATGGTTTCTCTTCAACAACCAACTCTTCTTCTTCTTCAATTGCACTTTGCTTCATTGGAGGGTCCTACAATTCCTTACCAGTTCTTAAAGCCATGGCACTAGCATTCTCAAGATGATTGATGGGCTGTGAAGGTAGGCTCTTGGATCCTCGAGGCTTGAGTTGGTTTACTTCTAAGGCAATTTTTCCCATTTGCCTTTCAAGTCTTTATTTGCTAGTTTGAGTAGTTTACTAGAAGGCCATGGTGTTTGCGATTAAGGTTTTTAACATATTTTCCAAGGTTGAATTGGATGGGGCATTTTGTGAAGGTTTGGGAGCATTTAGAGGAGCTTGGGGATTGTTTGGTAAAAATCGGGAGGATTTTTTTGAGGTTGGTTTCAGATTGGAGCTGGATTTCCTCGATTCCATCGGAAGTTTGGATGATCTCTCCAACCTTCATCGTACCTCCTTTAAGCTCCAGAGAAATTTCCTACAGCATTAACACTTGCATCTACAACATTAGAAGGACAAAGATTAGTAATATGCTCATAACTACAACAAATATTACAAGAATTGACAGGTGCTTGTGTGCTAGTGTTCATAGTTAAAAACTTTTCAAACAAATTAGTGATCTTATCCAGTTTCAAGTCCGTAGAATTGACTTCACTATTCTTCCTTGGAATACTATCCCGTGTTCATGATATTCGAACAAAAGATGGAAACTTGTTGAACAATAATTTGGCATCTTCTAGGAGTTTTTCCAAGAGTGATCCTTGGCTAGCTGCATCTATCATAACAATGTCCATATCATTCAATCCTTCATAAAAATACAGCATTAGATTTGCTTCAGATATTTGATTGTCAGGTAAAATAGTACACCACTTTTAAACTTGAACCAATGCTCATGAAATTTTCATCAGGATCCTATCTAATCAATGTTATATCTTTCTTGATGGATAAAACTTTAGAGAAAAAGTATGCTTCATGGTTTCCCAATCAGTAATAGATCTAGGAGGCAATTCATATATCCAGTCTTTAGCATAATCTTGCAGACAAAATGGAGAAGCACGTAACTCTATTACCTCGTCTGTAGTTCCACCTTGTTTCAATGTAGAACAAATAATATGAAAATCTTTGAGATGTCTATGAGGATCATCTCCAGGCATTCCACGAAAAATAAGTAATTATTGAAGAAAGCCAGTATGCAGTTTAAAATTCTCATCTATATTAGGAAAGACAATAGCCAAAGGATGATCAGTAAATGTAGGTGCAGCTAATTCTTTAATGGTGAGTCTAGCATTATTACCTCTATGTGCACCATTATTGCCTGCGGGTACACCGCATGGTGGTACAATATTTTCTGGGGAACTATTATACCTCTACCATTACCTCCATTACCTTCTGCCATTGAAGAAGATGAACTTGAATCACTTGAGATTTTAGAAATAGTTTTTTTGTGGATTATGATATTAGCTTGGTATTCCTTTTAGCTTCATAAGTGCATCAATTGGGGAGATTCCCTAAATAACTGCAGACAAGTAAAAGAAAAATAAAAGATTAATTGGAAAGAATTAAACTTTAATAACAATTCTTGGAAACAATGCCAAAATTTTATCGTAAGTTGTAACATAAACAAATTAATCCCATCTACCAAAATTATGCAGTTAGGGCAAGTAGGGTCAAACCCATAGAGAATTGAATTTAAGTTTAATAAAAACCAATTAATAAGTAACCAGGAGGGGATTTTTGAAAGAGTTTGTAAATAAAATAAAAAAAAGTATTAAAAAGCTAGTAAAGAAGAATATGGATGAGAAAGTTGTTAACAAGAAATAATTTGTAAGTCAATTACTATGGGGTTAATCATTGATCAAATAACACAATTAAGTAGTTGATTTTAGAATCTGTCTAAGCTCTCAAATTCTTTTTTTTTTCTTTTAAATAGATCTACTTCTCGTATAGAGAAATAAAATAACTAATTTAATTAATTAAACCTAAATCGTAGCGAACAATAGATTCAATCAATTAAATTGCATAAAACATGAAGGTAAATTACATAAGCAAAGTTTCCTTAATTTATGAAATTTGATTAATGCTATTCTCTATTGTAAAATAAAGTTGTTAGAAAAACCAAATTTAAACACTAGTTGCTACTTGGTGGATTTATCAATCTTAGTGATAATATTAAAACCTTAGTAGTATAATCATGCAAATTAATCTGGGTGATCAAGCTAATCAATGAACATAATTAATAAGATGAAAACAAGAATCGCACAAAAAAACTTAATTAAAAAAAAAAAATCAAATCTTTATAAGAAAACAAACCAAATCTAATAACCCCATGTTAAAATAACCTACTTCATATTCTTGATAACAAAAGAGAACTATTCACAAGACGTGACTAATAAAATCAAAGAATACATAATAAAAGAGAAATAGAAATCCGCCCTTTGTCTTCGAAAAGCCTCGTGAAATTAATCATTGAGTTGTGTTTGTAAGACTGTGCAAAAGATACTATTTATATTAGTACAAACTCCTTACAAATGAGTAATAACCTAAAAAAAGTCTACTAATAAAATAGAAACCTATTACAAAAAGAAGATTTTAATAAAATAATCAAATTCTAATTTAAGTTGGAATTGTCATCGCTTGTCGACACTCGTCCGGTGCCAGATGAATTCCTCAAAAAATCGGCCAATCTTCTAGTGACTGTCCAACAAGCTGATAGGGTCAAGGAGCTACCCTAGCATTGGTGGAGCTATCATGGAAGTCATCAAAGAATGAGTGCATCAAAGATGAAGTTCATGGAGTTGAAAATGAAGTCCATATAGATGATGAATATGCTCATGAAAGGAAGAAGATCATGAACAAGAACTTGAATCTCAAATATAAGGACGGAAGATCAAGATTGAAGAAAGACTTGTTTGGAAGTGCTCAAAGAATTGAAGAACTTATGACTACTTTCCTTGAAGATGATTTTGACAATGGATGCATGTTCTTCGACAAGGATTTGTACTTCAGGTATAGACTTGAAGACATGATTGAAAGAGGCTTGAAAAATATCAAGAAACATATAGAATCAAGAGGAAGAAACCAAGAATTGAAGCACCAAAGAAGAGGAAGAACAAGCTTTAAACAAGTTTGAATAGAGGTGAAATTTCAACTAAATTCTGTAATCTATTGAGCTGCTTGCTTTGACAAATAGAGCAGTCTGTTTGGTAGATCAATTGAGCAGCTTGTTGGGCCGTGTTTCACTCAAATTACAACCTTGTTTGGTAGCTTTGGTTGAAGTATAATTGAAGTTCAATTGAGCTACTTGTTTGGTTACAAGTCCATTAAACATCACCAAAAAATTAAGGTGTTTGCTTGGTAAGAATCCACCAGCGATTGAACTTTGTTTGGTTGGATTGATTCTAGACGGATAAGCAACAACTTGAGATGCTTGTTTGTTGACTCAGCTACTTGGTTTCAATCAAATTCCTTGCGTATGACCGAGAGTGAGGAAGCACGAAAGAAATCCATATTTCAGTGCAAATTGAGACTTCACCGAGTCCGGTTAAACCAAGAGACACACTTTTGAAATAGGAAGTTTTTGGTAAGTATTGGCTTCTCAAATAGGGAAGTACCAGTCCAATAACCAGTTGGTACATCAGAGCCAGTTACCACAATTAGTCCCTGAACTTTCGATTTTTTTTTTCCTATTGACTCATTTTGACGATTTCACTTGTTTTTATTGACTTTTCTTTGTCTTTTAGGTTATTTTACTAGGATAACAAGATCTTTTAGCAATTATTTTGGCTTCTTTTTTCAGGGGCTATAAATAGTCTCCAATTTGTACTTGAAAAACCAACAATGCACAAACATGTAATCTTTTTTTAGTGATGAATTTTAACGATCAAACATGATCTTTCATGAGTGTTCTTGAGAGTTCCTCTTAGGATTCTTGAGCCACTTCATTTAAGGCATTTAATTACTCTGGGGTGAGGTATTGAATTGTCTACCAAAATAAGAGATTGGTTGTTGTTGAATTACCAACAAAGGTCAATCTAATCTCCCTTAAACCTTTGATGAGTGCTTCTCTTCTTTTGATTGATTTTTGAATGTATGAACCCTAAAAATCTTCTACCTTCAAGAATCACATCATATTTTGGTATCAAAGAGAAGTTTTTCATCAAAGGTTTGCCTATCTTTACTTGCTCTCTTGTTTTAAGTGCTAAGATCATATCTTCTTCTTTGAAATTTTATGATCTTTTGATGCCTTGTGTTTTTTTCCTTTACATTTGTCTTAATTCTTCTCTTGTGATCTCTTTGTGATTGTGGAATTGTGCCTATGAACAAAAATTAGGGGTCGATTCAATTTGTTGGGTAATTCTACTTCTTCTATCTTCTCTACAAAAGAAAAATTCAAAAAAAAGAGCACAAAAGGTCAAAAAAACAGAGCATCAAGAAAAATTCTGCAGAAAGTGCCAAAATAAGAGTGAAAATTCTTTGAAATTGTTGAAATCAAGTTCATATCTCTTGTGCCATTGATCTATTATTGAGCAGAGATTTATTTGTTGATGAACTGGGATTGAATTGCTTATTGTTTATGCTAATTTGAGATCAAAGGGTTTGACATATTATTACATATGCAAATTTGAGATCACAATCTTTGTCCTCAAGGTGTTTGATGAAATGCCTATCTTCTATTTTCTTGGATTCTAAATGTTTGATCATTTGTCTTGAGTTGATTGACCTTTTTTTTTTTTTTTTTTAAACTCTATTCTCTTAGTTCTTGTTTGGTGTTTATCAATTGATTGGATTGTGTGGATCATTTGGTATTCTTTCTTAAGTGATTTGCATTGTTCTTATTTGTTGTTTAAGAACTTGAAAGAGGAGCTAGAGTGGAAAAATGCGCTAAGGGTGAGACTGTTGGAGTGAGTAAGAGCCATGGAATGAGTGATATACACGAGTGGAAGTGAGGAATACATATATCTCCTGTTTTCCTTGTTTTCTTTTGTAGGTACATCATGGCTAAATTATCATCTCAAGCATCTTATTATGGAGAAAGATGGGATACATCTAAACCTTGTTCTTCTAAATAGTATATGCTGTATGGAAGAGATGGAAGGAGGAGTCAACAAGTGAATTATTCTAGAAGGAGACAAGAGCATATGGAATATGATGATGACCATTATGACTTTGAAGTTGAGGAGAGGCCAAGAAGAGATAGATCCACATCTACTAGTCAAGGTTCCAAGAGTATTGGGGATTACTTCAAATTAATGGAGTTAGCCATGAAGGGAACTAACATTAAAAGGGATAAAGAAGCTTCAATGGCTATATTTCTCAACTCGTTGAGAAAGGGATTAAAGAAAGAGTTGAACCACTCCTTTTTGTTGATCTTGAAGACATGGTACCCATGGCCACCCAAGTTGAAAGAAACTTGGAGAAAAGGATGTCATCATGTTTGAGATCTTATGAAAGCTCAAGTAGTAGCTCAAGTCTAGCTACTACTTCATCAACTAGAGTGCAAGGTGTATGGCCCAAAGAAGAGAAACCTAAGCCTAAAGTGCAAGGGGTGTAGGTGAATGTTGGAGTCAAGAGTGAGACACTAGCACAATCCTCTAGAGATGAATAGCTCCAATATTTTAAGTGCAATGAATATGGCCATAACACTTCTTATTGTCCAAGATGATAGACAATAATGCCAAGGAAGGAAGATACCTCCCCAGGAAGTTGTAGACAAAGTGAAAATCCAAGAGACTCCTAGTGAAGTGAAGAAAATTGTTGATCATATGATAGTTCAGGAAAGGGATGATCAAAGAAAGACATTATTTCTTGCAAGACGCCTCATTTTTTAAAAGACAAGTAGTTTGATGATTGATCATGAGTGTGATGTGAACTATTTAAGTCAATATGCGGTGGATAAATAGGAGCATAAATGTGAGGACCATCCAAAACCTTATGTGCTACAAAGAATGAATGAGGGTGAAGAGGTTATGGTGGACAAGCAAATTTGGATACCTTTTTCCATGTTGAAGTATGAAGATGAAGTGCTTTGTGATATAATTCTTATGCAAGCAACTCATTTGTTGCAAGGGAGACCTTGGCAATTTCAAAGAGGTGCCACATATAAAGATTGCAAGCATAAGTACACTTTCAAGAAGGATGGAAAAAGAGACAATTTGAATTCATTGACAAGACTAGAAATCCAAAACGATCAATTCTTGATAAAGAAAATAACGGAAGAGTTCTATGTCAAGAAAGAAGAGTCTTCAAATGAGATGAAAAGTGAGAAAAACAACAAGAGGGAATAGAAAAAAGGAGAGCATGAGAGTGAAAAAGATCTTATAAGGCACAGTGAGAGAAAAGATTTGAGTGAAGAAAATGAAAATGCTTATGAGAAAGAAGGAGAAAAGATTTGGTTTCAATACCCATTTATAACATTGACCACTCTTTTTCTAGTGTTCTTGTGTCGAAATTTCAAGTTTCCTAAACAAGTTATAAGAAGACAAGGATGAGTGTTATGTTAAAGTGGTACACTCTTATCTCTACTCTTGATGATAGAATGTTGAATTTTAAGCATGAAAAGTAGATTTCTATGGCTAAGTATGATTGTGGAAATGCTTATAAGCAAGAAGCTAGTGTTGAAATTCTTGAGTATAGTGATCCCATGATTAGAGAAAGCATGTCTTCTACTTCTGTGAGTCTTCTAACAGCTTTTATGGATTTTGAAGTTGTTAGGGAATCATGTGTGCAACAATATGATTGTAGAATTGTAAATGAAGCATGTGGAAGAACTTTGAATGTCTCTAAGAGCTTCTTAAATGAAATGCTAGATGTTAAGCTTGTTAGAGAATCATTTGTGAAAGTGCATGCTTGTGACTATGTGCTTAATGTTTCTAGACAAGTTATATATGATCAATTCTTCAAACATATTAATTCTTTGATTAGAGAAAATGCTTGGTTTATGCCTAAGGAGTCTATGTATGACTTGCTAGCCATTGGAATTCATGAAAATAGCCCAGGGTTATCTTCTCATGAATTGAAATTCTTGAATTGCAGAATGAGCAAATTTTTGGGACTTACATGAATAGACTTTCAAAGTTTGTCCTAGATTATAGAGTTTTGTGGATTTTTGATGCTATACTTACTGATGATAATTTGTATCCTTTTGGTCTAGTGTGCATACTCATTGTTGATTCTATGTTCTTATTTATCTTTTATGAGATGCACTTCATTGTGATGCCTTTGAGAAGAAGAAAATTCATGCTTATTGAGAGTAATTGGTTGTTGAAGAAGCATGTCATGTTGAAGGATTAATCCTACTTGTAATTGTGAAGCTTCAAGAGTATGATATGAACATTAATGCTTCGATTTTTTTATTATTATTATTATTATTATTATTTATGTTTCTTAGATTTAAAGCTTATGAGACCCACGATGACATGCTTAGGAGAGATTCTTTAGGTGTTCTTAGTTGTTCCAAACATGATAAATTCTTTGAGTTGTTGAATCCTGAGAATCATGAAGTTGTTGTGACATATGATACTCCTAGATTCTTTGATATCTTGTTTAGAAAGCATGTTTTAGGACTACATATGAAAAAGAAACCTATGATCATTGGTAAATACTTGTTGAATTCTTGTGAAAGAGTATCTCAATGTCAAGATGAGAATTTGATCTTTAGTGATGTTGATAGACTTATTGATGATAAAAACAATGTGTTTACCATGAGTTTAATCTCTATTGTTTGGTGGAACTACATGATGATATGGTTTATATTTTGTGCCATGAATAGAGATATATTGAGAATTTGGAAACTTATGAAAAATCTCTTGTTTTTGAAAGAGCATAATGATGTCCATATTGATAATTTGATGAGTTCTAGAATATGCAAGGTGTATTTTCTTATTCATTTTATACATATGTTTGATTTTTTGATGGAGGACATGTATAAGCTATGTTAAGGGATTGTTTCTTGAGCTTAATGTCTTTAAATGCTAGGTTTAGAGAACCTTTATATCATGGCTTATGGGGTCATAGACCAATGGGGTTTAATGCTTTAATGTCATGTGCTTTGAATGATAGAATTTGGTTTCCTTGTTGCCTTAATGAGTTTGTATTCCTTGTCTATGTTATTTCTTCTAATGAGTTCCTTGTAGTGGAAATGGAATACATATTAATAAAGGAGAGACCACCACCTTTAAAGAATTGTATGGTAAGGCATTGCCAAGTTATAACTTCCATAAATTATAACTTGGAGTTAAGTGGTAAGTATCCTTTTGGTTCTTCAATCCATGTTAGTGATCATTCTTTTTTCTATGTAGGACTTTGAAATTCAAGGACGAATCCTCTTGAAGTGAGGGGGAATGATAGGGATCAAGGAGCTACCCTAGCATTGGTGGAGCTATCATGGAAGTCATCAAAGAATGAGTGCGTTGAAGATGAAGTTCATGGAGTTAAAGATGAAGTCCATATAGATGATGAAGATGCTTATGAAAGGAAGAAGATCATGAACAAGAACTTGAATTTCAAATACAAGGATGGAAGATCAAGATTGAAGAAAGACTTCTTAGGAAGTGCTCAAAGAATTGAAGAACTTATGACTACTTTCCTTGACAATGGATGTAAATCTTTTACAAGGATTTGTACTTCAAGTATAGACTTGAAGACATGATTGAAAGAGGCTTGAAAATACATCAAGAAGCATATAGAATCAAGAGGAAGAAACCAAGAATTGAAGCAATAAAGATGAGGAAGAACAAACTTTAAACAAGTTTGAATACAGGTGAAATTTCAACCAAATTTCGTAATCAATTGAGCAGCTTGCTTTGACAAAGTGAGTAGCCTATTTGGTAGCTCAATTGAGCAGCATGTTGGGCCATGTTTCACTCAAATTCCAGCCATGTTTGGTAGCTTTGGTTGAAGTACAATTGAAGTTCAAGTGAGCTGCTTGTTTGGTTACAAGTTTATTAACATCACCAAAAAATTGAGGTGTTTGTTTTGTAAGAATCCACCACCGATTGAACTTTATTTGGTTAGATTGATTCTCAACAGACGAGCAGCAATTTGAGTTGCTTGTAGCAGCTTGGTTTCAATCAAATTCCTTGCATATGACCAAGAGTGAGGAAGCAAGAAAGAAATCCATGTTTCGGTGCAAATTGAGACTTCACTGGCACACAATCTCTAGTGCGGTTTAAACCAAGAGATGCACTAGTGAGATAGAAAGTTTGTCAACTTTGGCTTCTCAGACAAAGAAGTACCGGTCCTATGACTGATTGGTACACTGGCAACCGTTTCCACATTTAGTCCCTGAACTTTCTTTCTTTTTTTAAATTGACCCATTTTGATAATTTTACTTGTTTTTATTTACTTTTTTTCGTCTTTTAAGTTATTTTAGGAGGATAACAAGATCTTTTGGCTATTATTAGGGCTTCTTTTTTTTTGGTTCTATAATAGTCTCCAATTTGTAATTGAAAGACTAACAACGCACAAACATGTAATCTCTTTTAAGTGATGAATTTTAAAGATCAAACATGATATTTCAAGAGTGTTCTTGAGAGTTCCTTTTAGGGTTCTCGAGCCACTTCATTTAGGTCATTCAATCACTTTGGGGGTGAGGTACTGAATTGTCTTTCAAATCAAAAGATTAGTTGTTGTTGTTGAATTACCAAAAAGGTCAATCTAATCTCCCTTAAACCTTTGATGAGTCCTTTTCTTTTGAATGCTTTTTGAATGTATGAAACCTAAAAATCTTCTACCTTCAAGAATCACATCATGCATTGTCTGGTGCTGCGTTTGGGTGCCGGATGGCTAGCTGGCACGCCGGTTGTTTCATTGCATCGTGCCACGGTCATGTTCTTGCCAAATTCTCATGCCAACTTGATAATTTCTCAAGAATTTTTCAACCAAATATTCCTACAACAAAAAATCAAGTATAGGAAGTAAAATATATCTAAAAAGACATAATTAAGATAGGTAAAGTGAAATAATGACATAAAAAAAGATATAAAACTTAGCATCATTGTGTACAAATCACAACTTAATCTTTAGTCTTCTCTTTTCTTTTTTTGTCTCATTCAGACACAAATAATCACCACAAAGCAAAAAATTCTTCAGCATCCCAACCTCCATGCAATTTACAACTTCCTATCCAAAAAATTAATGGACAAACAAATATTTCAAAGCTTGAATCGGTGTGTAATCTTGGTGATGGGTAAAATGGCACGATTCAAAAAATCTAATCTGAATACCCAAACTAGGCCCAAGCTCTGAAAACTTGACCTAACTCACAAATAGATCCAACCTTAGGGGTCTATAAACAAAAGACAAGAGACTTGTTGAAAAGACATTCTCATAGTCATGACCTGCGACTTATGAGCTACGGCTTGCGACACATAACCAGTAATCCACAACCTAGGACCTCCCCTTCGAGAGGTCCAAGGTTGCTCTAGGAGCTCAAGGTCTCTCTCCAAGTCATAAGAACTCTCAAAGAGAAATATATATCACAATGACACTTTTTTGCAAGGAAATTCTATGATTCCCTTAAAGATTGGTGGGATCCCAACCCCACAATCAATGCCATTGGCTTAGCTTCAAGGAATTTAAATCAACTTAAATAAGGTAACTAAACCTAAAAGGGGATTTGACTCCTCTTAACTCACAAGTATCACTTTTTGATTAGATATTGAATTGTCTCTTTTCTCTCAAGAACATGAACTGACTTTGGTATCGAAGCTATCCTAATGGCAGTAGCCCACTCCAGTGATCCTATCTTTCTTGATTGTTTTTATAGGTGTTGTGACAATTGAGGTGACCCAAAGACAATTTTGGACTTCATCCCTTAGAGTATATGCAAAGTAGGTGTAAAATAATTGATAAGAATAGAAATAGTGAATTTTCATAAATTTAAGTATGTTGGACCCTCTTTTGAAAGCGAAAAGGAGAGTCAATACTTAGACTCGAATAATCTATCCAACCATTTCCCCTCGCTGTGTATGGTCTATCTTAACAAGACAGATCTTCGCTTCTACTCTATTATGTATGAATTGGGCCACAGCTTTTTGAGCTTCTAGTTTATGTTGCTTTTAATCCCATTGTGAGTAGATCTGTTCTCTGGATGAATAGAGCATTGCGGGCAGGAGTCAGGTCATTGGGTTGAAGATCTACAGGGAAGCAAGGGTTTTTAGAATTTAAAATGAAAATTTTACCCCTTCTAATTTAGGGGATGGGATACATGTTGATAAAAATTATTGGATTTTGCTATTAGAAAGTGGTGTTGGGGGTATAAATAATAAATTGTAAGTTTTTAATATCTATAAATAAATGAAAACAAAGTTTATCATTATTTTGTGAGAAACTTAAATAGTTTACGTATATTTTGGACTATTATTAAAAAAAAAAAAAAAACCCGAAAAGGAACACTAATAAATTATTAGATTTTATTTTTGAGGTAATTCCCAATTCAGTCCTTAATCTTTTTTACTTAGTTCATTTGGATTCTAAATTTTTTTTTTTAACTTTTAAGTTCCCTATCCTTTTTTTACTTTGTCCAGATAAATCCCAAATCTTTATATTGAACTTTTGGAGTCCCTTATAATTTATTTTGGACATATATTGGTCCCTTATATATTTTTTTGTTCGACCAGAAAAGTTCTTTTGGCATGAAAACTTCCTTCTTAGGCAAAGTCAATGGCGGAAAAATAAAATTGATCAAAATATAGATAGGTGTTTCCGTTCCTTCACTGTTCCATTATCGGCTCATTTTTTAACAACCCACCGGCTTCATCCCTGCTTCCATTGAGAAATCCCTTCTCTTATCTCATCTTTCTAGTCAACTTTATCTTGGAATCCATCCCTTTAAAAGTAATCAAAACATATAGATTATACTATTTGTATATAGATTTTTTTGCAATTTTGCTCATAATTGTTGAACCATAATTCTTTTTTGTTTTGGTGGAATTCTTCAAATCTGTTTTCTCAAAAGACCCATCTCCATCATCATTCCCAAAATTTGATCACAATCAAGAAACTAATCCTGATTCACCATCAAGTCAAAACCCAGATCCATAATCTAAAAATTCAATCTATTGCGAATGCCTGGAGTTTTGGTTCTAGCCTCTTTAACCATAACTACCAAACTAGAGCTTGTGACTAAGAGTTATAGGACGGATATTAAATATTTTAGCTCTGGGTTGATGACAGAGACTGCAATTATCCATCAATCACCTAGCCATGTAGTTCGAGATCTCCCCGTTCAATTATAAACTAGGGCCATCGTACCCCAAATATCTTTTGAGTCAATTGCCGATACAGTTTCTATTGTTATTATAAATAGTAGAGATTCAATTTTCAATGCTAATGATGAATCCAATACTCAAGTGTTGGGAAGTAACAACCATAATGATAGGCAAGATGTGAAACCTTTACTTGATATTGTGATTAGGGTTGTGCAAGGTGATATGAAAATATATTGTGATATGGGATTTCTCAGTGGACGAGGGGATGATGAAGGTAAATTATGCAAAAATGAGCTTGTAACTATTTTTCATTATGTAAAATGATCCAAGAATAGTGAAAGGATAGAAATACTCTTATATATTTTGATTAATTTTCTTTTTCTGACGTTGATTTGCCTGAGAAGGAAGTTTTGAGGCGAGAAGGACTTTTCTGGTCAAACGAAAAAATATAAGGGACCAATATATGAACAAATAAATTATAAGGATTTTTAAAAATTCAATTTAAAGATTTGAAATTTATTTGGACCAAATATTAAAAGTTAATAAAAATGATTTAAGATCCAAAGAAACAAAGAAAAAGATTAGGGACTGAACAAGAAATTTTCTCTCGCATATTCAAAATAAAACGGTCTATACGCCTCACACGTGCTGGCCGACTGGCCCCGTGACGAGAACAAAAGGCTCGTCACGCGCTTAGGGAAAAGCCGTTTCCTGAACGCGTATCGAAAGAATAACGAATCTGCATCGGTTTGGCTCTTTCGTGTCCCTTTTGCATCTCCAGAAAGAAAGCAAATCTATGGCTGTTTTAGTTGGGTTCTTAATGTTTTAGAAGTGATTGTACTTAATATTTATGTAGTTGCGACTATAAAGTGTTGCTTTCATTATATTTTGATTAAAAAAGATTAAGCTTTATTTATTTCCGGCGAGCGGTGTCTAAGAAAAAATGTGGGAGGAATAGATCTGATATTGAAAAAGGTAATTGTAATTTCTTCTGTGTTGTTTCTTGGAGACATATGTGTTTAAGTTTGTTGGGTTGGTCATGTTTGTGCCAGAATGGTTGATTTCTTTTGGTAAAAAAAAAAAGTAGCTTCTTTTTGTGGGGAAAATTGAGAAAAATGGTGTGAAATTTTCGGAATGTATTTTAAGTTGTTTTAATCGATTGATGTGTCTCTACCAGAAGCGGTACATCCTTGTGTTTCAGAGGAGGGTTTTCTTTTTGGGTTTAGCATATGATGGATCGTTGGGGGTGTATTTGGATTTTTTTATCCCCCTTCTGTTATATTAATCATTGCCCTAAATTGTTGCGAACTAGAAATTATTGTTTGCTTGGTGGGGAGAGATCAGAATTTGGGAAGGGTTTTTAGCCTTTCTAATTTTTATTTATTTATTTATGTATTTTTTGTGGTTTAGAAGTTTAGTCCTGAATGAATGAAGTGTAACGCCTCGGTTTATCTCCCTCTTGGTGAGATTCTAAGAGGACTTTTCATTTTCTTATTATTAATTTGTGGTTAAAACTTACTAGAATCGCTTAGGTTGGGCATGAATCCATAGTTCTAGGATGTTTATTCATCTTTTTAGCAGTTGAGAATAGTTTGAAAGGAATTTTTTACGGTTCAGAACTTGGTATCTAAGCCAAGAATCCCTTTTCTTTTCTGAGGTTGTGTTGGTTTGTTCGGTAATTGGTATATCCTGTTAAGAGTGTAGTTCTACTAATTTAGGGTTTTTTCTTGAATTTTTATAATATTGAAGCTGTTATGATGGTTGTCTTGAGTTTTTGCTTAGCACCTGAGACTATGTGAGGATATCAAGCTTTTGTTGTGGCTTCTTAAGGTCTTTAGATGCAGCTTATAGAGCTTCTCTTCCTCTTGGTGCTACTGAAAAAATAGATGCTCTCTTATCTTATTATTATTCGTTCTTATACCAACATAACCTGGTTTTCTGCATTACTCTGATTTCAATTCTCTACAAGAATTCCATTCACGAGACTATGGAAAGTCAACCCTTTAGGCTTCATAGTGAATATGTTAGGCACTTTAGAGTCTACCAATTATCGATTGAAAAGTGTTTTTCTTCTCTGTACTTCTTATAATCATCAAGGGCTTACATTTGGAATATCTTACATATGTAATGGCATGCCTATTCTACTCCTTTCCATGTAATTCTCTTTGTTTCCGTCTTTCTAAATTTTGGTTGATTGACATCTTTTAGATTGCTTTCACTTGTCAATACTGAAAATTTATTATTAGATGAAAGGTGTTAGGTTCCCTACTCTGATTTTGATACTTTGTTAATTTTGGTTCCTCCGTAGTTCTGTTATTCTAGTTCCAATATTCTCCTTACAATGCTTAAACCCATTATTTGGTTACTAAACATGCATATATTTAAGCAGGTATCTAGCATCAGGAGCATCGTTGCACGCAGCTTTTAATTGCTTAACAATTATACACAGAAAAAGTTATTGGGAATGGCCGATGGTATATCAAGCTTCTGGGGTCCTGTGACTTCTACCCACGAGTGGTGTGAGCGAAACTATGTCCACACATCCTACATAGCAGAATTTTTCAACACCATCTCCAATATACCAGCCATTATTCTGGCTCTTATTGGTCTTCTGAATGCTCTGAGACAGCGATTTGAGAAACGTTTTAGCATTCTCCATATATCTAATCTGATACTTGCCATTGGAAGCATGCTATATCATGCCACACTGCAGCGAATGTATGTATACTTCTACATTTCTTTCAGTCAATTGCTTATATATTGTATGCTTTTTATTGTTCCTAGTTATTGTCTATATTTTGGTTGTTGCTAAGTCATCAACTAGGTTGAAATAATTCTGGATAAGCATTATGGCAATCTGTAGAACACAGTGAATATTTATTAAGGTGCAAATAGAGTGCTAACTTTTGGATTCCAGATATAGTAGCTAAATGATGTTCACAGAAACCATCCCAGTGATCTTCTGTATCCCTGTTGGTATGCTGTGCATATGTGCAGGCTGTGGTTAAAAACATATCAGTAGTATACATGCCTTGTTTCTTGCTGTAAGGTATCTGCATCTGCTGTTTTAACTTCCCACCGAAATTAGCAATTTTATTGTAGGTGCATTCTGGCTTCTGGATGTACTTTCTAAACCGTCTTCAAGTCCTAGAAAAACTGAACTTAATCTTAGTTTCCTTCCCCCATCCTCTGTTCTTTTCTATTCTGTGCTCACATTATTTACAGCTTATTGGCAACTTTAGCTTTACACAATCATTTCATGCTCTTGAACTGATGAGTGTTGTTCTTCCAGTATATTGTCTCTTCCATTTGTTTTCTCGTGCCTTCTTCCATTTATCTTCAGTTTTCGTTCCCCATTATCTATGAATGGCAATTTTAGTAAAATTCTACAGAAGAGAGCGAGCTCACCAGTAATGTTGCCACTTGATGCTTTTACAGGATCTGTGTTTTCATCTGTTTAGCATACTGGTGTCTGATCTTTTAAATTTTGAATCCAAATCCAGGGGAATTCTAAAGTCAGATTTGATAATGGACTGTCAGTTACCATATTTCCCTATTACCTTGAATTTTCATTTAGATAGCGATAGCAGAATCATCTATAATGCCAAGTCTTTAGGGAAGAAACTTCAACATGTTTATCTATAGGAGGGGGGTATGGGGATGCCTGGATTTTGCTATGGACATTCTATCCATGTGAAGTTTCAAGAATCACTTATTTTACTTATAGAAAAACGTTATTTCTTGAATGGAATTGCATTCTCATTCTTGATCCTAGCATTCTTGTCGTTGCCAAGTTTATTGGTCTAGGATCTCTCTGATGTTTCTTTTTCCTTAGATGCTTCAGGGATTAAATCATATGTTGGAACTTTTTGGCATTTTGATTTGGACTTTCATATGCAGGGTGATATTTGTTTTCCTATATCAATTGTGATGACTCTTTGTAGCACTTTCAAGTTTTGGCTTTAACTTCTTTTTAATTTTGACTCTAATTCTGTTCATGTTTGAAGGCAACAGCAAGGTGATGAAACGCCTATGGTCTGGGAAATGCTTCTATACATCTACATCCTCTACTCTCCAGATTGGCATTATCGCAGTACCATGCCCACCTTCATGTTCATTTATGCTCTTGTGTTTGCTGCAGCACATGCACTTGTCCGCTTTGGCATTGGTTTCTGGGCACATTATGCTCTGCTATGCCTTCTTTGCATTCCTCGAATGTACAAGTACTACATTTACCTGGAAGACAAATCAGCAAAGCGACTTGCAAAGCTATATTTGGTCACTATTGTATCAGGGAGCCTGTGCTGGGGCTTTGATCGTCTGTTCTGTAGGCATATTTCAGGGTGGCACTTGAATCCACAGGGTCATGCTCTATGGCATATTCTCATGGGCTTCAACTCCTACTTTGCAAATGAATTCTTGATGTACTGCCGCGCCGAGCAAAGAGGATGGAATCCAAGAGTGAAGCATTCATTGGGATTCTTCCCCTACGTGAAGATTCAAAAACCAAAGGCCGAGTAGAGTAGAAGGCGGCGATGATTTTGCTGAAGGTCTTAAAATTTGGAGTCAGGTTAGGATTTTGCAGAATCAGAATGTGGTCGTGATTCTTTTCCGATCTTCACATTTTTAAGAACACGATGTAAATGATACCTGGGGAAATTTTTATTTTTTTTTTGGAATAGTAGCTCTCAATTTTGGCTGTAAAACTGTTAGTTTCTCCCCATGTACTTCCACAGGATTACTACAAAACTGGGTTTAACCTTCAACTGCTTTTCCTTACTTCTTAGTCATTTTTGGGAATTTCTGTCAGGATTTTACAAGTATACAAAACAATCCAAAATAAACTAAATATCATCCAATTGTCCATTATTTTCCATCTTTAATCGATAGATAAAATATAGAGTGCGTCAATATGGATAAAACCTAAGCACTCATGCTCTTTGCCTTCGGGAGATGAGCTCTCCGGATTCTGCCCATTCAGTTGACAAAAGCCTTCTTTTTCCAGACCGGTATCTGATCACACTCTGTATACAATTATCCTTCTCCTTCCTACCCAGCCTTTTCCATTGTCAAACAACAAACATATTTATAAATTTTGATCGGTATTTTTGGTTTGGTGTAAAACCTTTTTTTTATATGTCCTCCAATTTCATTTTGGTGGCATTGATTTATTTTAATTTTTTTTGGTCCTCCATCTTTTATTTTTTGACACAATTGGTCCAAATGATCGGCAAACATGTTTTTGAAAGTTTTTTGACCGGTCAAAGAATGGTATTTTAGGTATTTCATATAAGATAAATTATCATTTTTTATCTTCCAACTTTTTTTTAAAAAAATCTTTTTATATCCTCTATCTCTCTATTTTTTACGTCATTAGTCCTTAGTGTAAATTCTTAAAAATAAGTTTTTTTGCTCACCATAGAATTTGAACCGTGGCACACACATTTAAAATAAAGGTCTTAAATCAACTCAACCATCAATAACTTTTATTTTTTTCACATCTAATAGTATATATTGTTTTCATTAAAAATTCCTCTCAAATATTAAATATAATCTCATAATAAATCATTCACGTATCAATTTTCAATATTCGTATTTCAAAAACAACTTATATAAATATTCAAAATTATATTTGACATCTATAATTTTTAAAGCTTTTTGTGTATATGAACTTTATATCGTAATTATTTTATTTAATTGAACTAAAACTTTCAATTATAATATTATGGAATATTGATATCTTCAGTCCTATTATTTTATTTTTTGTATTATAATAATTTTCAGTTATTATACTTTTTTTTAGTTCATAATATATTTTATTTTATTTCTAATCATAAACCCTCTGCTATTAAAACTTTTAATTTAATTAAATAAAAGAATTACCATATAAAGTTCATGTATTTAAAAGTGTATAAAGATTAAAGACATCATCATAATTATGTGTATATATATAAACTTTTTTTTTTTAAGTACGAATGTTAAAAATCGATGCATGAATGGTTTGTTGTGAGATTATATTTAATATTTGAGAGGAATTTTTATTGAAAACAATATATACTATTATATGTGAAAATAAAACAAATGTTATTGATGGTTAAAATTTTTTCCCCGAAAATACCTTTCTTTGACTAGTCAAAAAACTCTCAAAAACATATTTTATAATCATTTGGATCAATTGTGTCAAAAATTAAAAGGTGGAGATCAAAAAATCTAAAATAAATCAATATGGACCAAAGTCACAAAAATAAAATTGGTGAAGGACCACAAAAAAAAAAAAAGGTTTTGGACTAGACTTATAAAAATAAAAAAAGGTGGGGGACCAAAAGTGTCAATCTTCTTATAGCTAATCTATACAATTTCAAAACATATAGGTTGCATCTTGATCCAAAATTTTCAGCAACATCTGTGGAACTGCTACTTGACAACAAAAACATACATGCATAGTTTTGGCAAAAATCCATATTCAAATAGCTTTGGATTCGCATTATTTTGCTTTCAAGGGCCGAACGAGGGACAAAAAAAGGATAATGCAATCCAAAGGGGTCCTGAAGAGCAGAAAATGCAGTGGCATTTCAGCTTCCAGCTCTGGCAACTTGGTTTAGAGCATTAGCAATCTCTTCAGCTGTAGCCTTCTCACTTACATGGGCAACCAGAGGGCTATCCGCAGGAACTGTATCATCTTTTAGGTAGCTTCCGGCACTTCGGAGCAAATCTTCAGAACCTTTCTGTACAACCCCCTTCATGATGAGAGTTTTGTGAGTTCCCGGAATCAGTTCTTCATAATCAGTGTCTCCAGTCTCGCCAACAATCACGAACATATTTGAGACATTCAATCTCCAACGAACAAAAAGGTATCTGTATATTGGAATATTGTTCGAGTTTGAGAAGTAATAATAATAATAGGTAGAAGAATATTTTTATCAATCTCCAAGCAAGTACTTTTGGTTCCAGTTTTATTCTTTGCCTTTGAAAACCATCCCAAAGTTGTAAAATCTTCTGAAGAAAAATTCATTTCAAGAAAATGCCCATTTCCTTTTTTAATGCTTCTATGTTTTTACCTGAGCGCTTGTGATCGAGAAGCAAGGAATGGAAGAACTTGCATTCTTGTAGAGCTCCTGCAGTACATCAAATGACAGCGGAGACCTCGTATCCTAAGTTTTTGCCTCATATCATCAACTTTCTTTGCCTGCAAAATAAATATCATAAGTGAACTTGATTTGTCTATCAAGAAACTCAGCCATCAAAATCTATATATCAATGGATTTCTATTCAAAAATTTGATCTTCACCTTGCTGAGGTCCTTCATGAAGTATGAGAGGCAATGCAAATTGCTAGACTTGACATCGTCCTCAATAGGACTTGGCTCTGATTTGGCTCCTTTACCTTCTTGTGTATTCATGAGTTTCCAAATCGTTTTCTTTAGACCATCAGAACCCCAGCGGTAATCAATATGTGATGCATAATCTCGGTCCGGACTCATTTTACCATCTTCTTCATCACTACAGGTAGTACCGGGGTAGTAAACCTCGCTGCCACTACTACAGATTAAAGCATCAAAATCATTAACCTTAACGTTTCCTGATTTTAGGAACGAGGTTAACTCTGACATTGGCAAAGCCGTGGATAGTGCAAATCCCGTTAACCTGGCAGTTTGCTGATCTAACTTAACGGCCTTGAAGATTTCTTGCACCATCTGTATGATTTTCTTTTCAAGATTTCCTTTGCTGTCATAGCAATCAAGAGCAATCACAATTAGTCTGCGTCGCCTTCTCAACATAGGATATTTGCTTGGTACAAGATTATCAGCAACCAGCAGGTGGAGGCCTTGTTGTTTCTTTTCAGCCTCAGAATCTTTCATTATTGGGCCTCCTCCTGCTGATTCTTTTTTTTTCATTCTGCTAAGAACTCTCTGTACTTGGTCTTGCAGTTGAGGGTCATTGCCAGCAGAAGAAGAAGACATAATAACAGATCCACTTAATGATGTCTTTTCCCCATCCACCGAAAGCCTTAGGGACATATCTTGGACATCTGTCAGTGAATCATTAAATGACTCTTCTCCTACTACTAATTCATCAGCTGCTGGGGTGTCAGTTTTCCACTGTGGGTGCCTCATACGACATGCTGCTACCCTTGCCAAGTATGTCCGGCAATGTTCTGGCCATGAAAATTTGTGTATATTCTTCCACCCGTTCTTTCTGCAGTCATGCCATAAGTTCTTCTCTGATACAAGTTTCAGTAGAGCATCAGCAATTGATTGCTGATCGTGGGGATCCACAAGCAGACCATTGTTCAATGCCTACAAAAAATCCAGAATGATAAAAAGAAGGGTCATGCTAGGAATTTTGTGTGGAAACTGGTCAGGAAAGATTATGATTACCCGGTGAATATCAACTGGACCTCCATTCTTTGTTGCTACCATTGGAAGCCCGTGTGCTGCAGCCTACAATAGACCAATTTCAGAGCCTCTAATCTGTGTGTGTGTTGGGAAATTATTAAGAAAAAAAAAGGTTTAAGAGGAAAAGAAACCGGTATGAATGAGTATAACAAACCTCAATCAAGGTAAGTCCAAAAGGTTCCATAAAAGCTGGGTTTATGAACACTCCCTGTAGTTACATGGTCAGTAACAAAGTATATCAGATGTGTAAAATCACCAAAATCAAAAGAAGGAACCAACCTTTGTTTTGGCAGCAAGTCGATAGATTTCTGGAACATCGCATTGCTTGTGATGTTTAGGGAATGCCACTTGCCCGTACAGATCATACTTGTCAATTAGCTTCAATACTGTAATAAGCACACTGGAATTTCCAGTAGACATCTCGTCTATATCATCTCTGTTTCCCATTATAAGTGTCTGCATGTGTAGAGTTACAACTTTCAGTACTATTTCTATATATATCCTAATTAACTAAAGAAATATACATCTTATCTTACTTACAAGATTTGCCAGCTCACGCAATGGGCGGCATTCTCCAAAGGCTTTCACAAGTGTGGTAATATTCTTCTTGGGATCAGGTCTTGATAATGCAAGAATCATTGGCTTGTGTGGGTTGGTCAAGAAACTCATCACCTTTTGTTGTGGGTGGAGGAAACAAACATTTACTAAAGAAATTATTGTTCATGCAATTAGATTCATGAAACTCCCTACTAATTTACAATACTCACTTCTGACCATATTGCAGGAAGTGGTTTAGGAGAAGCACCATCGGCACTGGTTAGTGCTGCAAGCTCATCAATTTCGAATGTTTCTTCTTGATCCACAACATTGCTGAAGTCCATTCCAGGAGGTATAACCTGAAGATTTTTCATTGCAAAAAGGCCAAATAGTAGGTATGAAATTTGCAAAAATCAAACAATCAACAGATGCTATGAAAGAAGACGGTTATACATACATACCGCCATCCTTGGCATAAACCGACCATGACAATTTACCCCTCTTTTGGAACGGGCCCTCAGTACTCTCTCCATTCTTACATCAAAACCATCATAGAGTCCCCATTGTTCGTCAATCTCCTGCCTTGTGCTCGTGATAACCAGTTCTGCAGCATCAACTGAAAGCTCTTCTCCTTCTATCCTCCGCATAATTCTATATGTTGAATTAATATCCTCCTTGGATTGCCTTCCCTGTTTGAGAAGCTGTTCTAATTTGTTTCTACCGAGGGAATGCCCGGTTAGTACCATTGGAACATTTAAAGCACCTGAAAGTAGGGCAGCACTGTCCCCTGCATCTGCATAATGCCCGTGTATTACATATGGCCACATGGGTTGTCCATTACCAATTTGATCCCCTAAAACCTTTGACATGTTAAGTATGTGAGCTAGTGCCCCGTCTACAAACTCTGGAATATGAGGCCACAATAGTTCCTTCTGGAGGTACTTGTCACGAGGACCGAAGGGAATTCTTATAATGTAAGCCCCACTGCTTTCTCCCTGATCAACTTCGTCTGGATCTTCTTCAGCACCACTCGTCAGCATCTCTGTTGGTTCACCGTAACTCCAATCCACATCTGGAGAGGCAACTTGACGAGTGAATAGATCCACCCGATAAACGCCTGGCATCTTAGCAAGTGCCTTGGCAAGCTCAACAACATACTTAATCTGGGATTTTTTTTTTTTTTTTTTAATGAAAAAAGAAAAAAGAAAACACATGAGATCACAATGAGACAATAACCAATTACCTGCAGGGGAAGCTGATGTAAATTATCAATGTTACCTGCCCACCGGTATCAGAATCACGACCAAGCTCCATATTCTCACCACGGACCAAGCCGTGAATACTGATCAAATTTCAAGGACAATAGGCTTTTTATATTAGAATTCTTCAAAATTTATGACGAACATTATCTACAATTTCTGCTATATCTTAAGTTCAGTTCTACATATTTCTTTTCCTAATTATTTAACAGTTAGAACATCCTATGTTACCTCATAAGGACAATATACAGTTTCTTCTCCTTGTTATTCTCTGACCACACGTCCAAATTGGATACGTTCCGTTGGAACTTCGTCCTGGGGCTTTCTACTGATGGTGCTAATTCTCCAAAAACGTCCCCTTTTTCTCCTTCAGATAAATCTTCAGACATTTCTTCGGTGACATCCTTGCGCCCTTGTTCACGTTCCAGTTTACGTGCTGCTACCCGTTGGATATCCTCCAACTCCAACTTTTTTTTTTTGCATCAACAAAATCCAAAAATCAAAATTAATAACCCATCAAGAACAAGATTAAAAAATCTTTCTTGAAAATTAAATTTCTTCAATTGCAGCAGATCAAGGAATCAAAATTTGTGATTCCAAAGAAAATTAATCTCTCAAATAAACCATGGAGAATAAATACACAATGAAATATATAAATATATAAATAAATAAACCAACAAAAACAGAAACGGGAAAACCTGCTTCTTTTTGCGAGTGAGATGCCAAATACGCCAACACATATTCTCGAGCCTTGAACTCCTTTCTTTGGTATTTCTGGTAGCTACAACTTTGATCCATGTCCGATGCAGATCAGTTTCATCGACACCAGTCACAACTTCTTCCACAAAATACTTGGTCGGATTAAAGTTACCCCTTTCCCTCAAATTCACAGTGCTGCTATTCTTCTCATCTCTTCCTCCTGCTCCACTGTCCAAAATCGCCTCCAAATACCCGTTTATCCACTCATTCCCAGCCATCTTCCGAAAAACCCAATGGGGATTTCAATGTCAAAACTGATAGAAGTAGAATATCTTTGCATGCAAACTGAGAGTTTGGTCCGTCAGAGTTTTTCTAACACAAAAAAAAAAAAAAAAAAATCGAGAATGGGAGGGAGAAGCAGCAGAGAGACGGATTGAGAGGCTGAGGAGGAGGGAGAAGGAGAAGCTCAAACGAAGTAGGCGGTTAACTTGTGGGCCCCAATTGATCCACGTGGAATGCTTATTTGGCGGAGTTTTAATTGGGCTACCAACGAATTTTATTATTTTATTTTGTTTTTTTTTTCTCTCATTATTATTGGTAAGGGAATACCATTTCACCAATTCCGATGTTGTCCGGTTCCCGATGCGAGGCGGGCGCATGGGTTACGCTAAGGCTCTATCCCTGCTTCATTTCTTTGTTTACGTTTCTAATACTGCCCCTTCCTTACTACTTATAAGCATTAACTATTTTCTTCCCGCCATCACTAAATATAATTTATTCTGATTAATTTTTTAAAATTCTTTTTATTTTATAGGCTATTTGATTTTTTTTTTCTATATTATCACTTTGATGATATACTCATGAAATGATATTCAAATTTTTCAATAAGTGCTTAGAAGATATTTTAAGAAAAACAAAAGTTACTTTAATTTTTATAAAATAACAGTTGATGACTTATATTTAATGACGGAGAGAGTATTTTATAAAATATGAAATAAATTAGTATTTTATCTTTGCTATATAAGAAGAAATTTCCAAATATTCCCAAATTGAAATGAGTATTCTTATTTTATCAAATTTCTAAAAATATTTCATTTCTATCCATTCGGATCACTTCAATTTCACTTTATATCCAAATTGAACTTTTAACATTTTCTACCAATAAAAACGACCCTCAAATGGAAAATTATGCCTCATACCCAAATCGAAACTAATGGGAACCGAAACCTTTCCCCTTTCCATTTTCAAGACCCAACTCCTCCTTCTTCCCTTCTCCTTCATCACCACTTTGCTTCCCTTCTTCACCAAATTCCTTCTTCTATTGTCATTATCAAATTTTTTCACTTCTTCACTGTCATTATTGAGGCTCATTCTTCTTCTTCACCGAACCTCCCCTTTCTTCCTTGACACAGTCATTGATGATCACGTTAGTTCAGACTTCACTTCCCGCTGATCATCCCGTCGTCGTCGAGACAATATTTTCGGTAGGTTTTCTTCACACTTGAACTTTGATTTTGTGTCCAATATGCTAGAATGAAATGCGTTGAAGCATGATTTTACAGTGTATGTACCTAAATGTATGATTTTACATTGTTACAATGTATGATTTTACAATGTTAAGCTTGAAATGTACCGAAAACATGTGTTGGTTAACTTTGATTTTGTAGTTGTTGAATGCATGGATGACTCTATGTTGTGTTGTGCATATTTGAGATTGAATATTTGGGTTGAAAATAATATGTTCCAAATTGTTTCGGTGTGTTTCGAAATCAATTGTGTGTTCCGAAATAAACTCTGTGTTCCGAAATCATACTGGTACATTGTTTCGAAAGTCAACTATATGTTCTCAAATCCATAGTGGTCCAAAATCATAACTAAGATGCGAAATGATCTAAACTAAGTTTCAAATAGTTTTAGTTATGTGTGTTTCGGAATCAAATCACTAAGGTCAAAAATAGTTTAAATAAGGTCCAAAATGTTCTAATATAAGTCTCGAATAGTTTTGATTGTGTTCTGAAATACCATAACCAAGTTCCGAAATCCAATCACCAATGTCTGAAATAATAACCGAGGTCTGAAATTTCATCAAATTGCGGAATATTTTCCCCTTTTAATTTCAATTTATAAGATCCAAAATATCAAAATCTAGTTCTGAAATACATTAATTCAAACCTCTTCGAGTCTGAAATATCACAAATTCTCACAAATTTAGTTTTTGACCGTTGTATTCACCAAGGTTTGAAATTATATCAGCAAGGTTCGAAATTATATCATCAAGATCCAAAATAATTTTAAAATTCTTTTTTTTTCACCAATTCAATTTTTGAGACCTTTTTATATTTAAAGGTCCAAAATGGGTTTAAAAGCTTTTTTTTTTGTTTTTATTATTCTTTTCTTAATTTATTTAATTTTGATTGCAAATTAAAAAATAAGTTGATACCAACGGGGTTCAAGCACTACCTTGACACAGTTCATCCCGAGTACTTCTTTCCCCTAGACGCGTACTCCTTTTTCCTCTAACTTATTGTTCAAGGATAATGTCTGCGCCTACTAATATGGTCGTCATATTTCACCTATGACCTGGGGAATACGGGAAGGAACAACGGACTCCTTAGGAATTCAAAAAGATTTCGGGAGAGAGATCGAAAGATTTAGAATACCATTGAAAGAGAAACATTCATGATATTATTGATCGAAAAATATTTACAGTAGATACTTTACAAGAGACTTCAGTAGACACTCTACAAGAGACTTGTGTACAAACTTGAACTCTTACTTTAATTTGGAAAATAACCTAAGACCAACTTAAACTTGAACCTGAAAATAGACTAAGACTTACTTGAAAATAAAGGAGGACCTTCGGTTCACTTTATAGAGAAGTGACGGACTTATTCTAAGAACCTAAGCAAGACACATCTTGCATGACTACAGCAGAAATCACATGACGGAAAATTACAAAGAGAATATTCAGTAGCAAGGACAGAAACCTTAATCTAGGATACAACAAAATAATAGTCACATGAATACATTACATGACAAAAATAAAAACAGAACACTGAAAACAAGGCTGTCATTCTTTTGGTGAAGGCCGAATCTGCATGGATGACTCCAGGAAAAAAACAAAAGAAAGGCCGGACACATAGCACTTCTGTCCGAAAATTCTACTGCTGGAAAATGGCCCTTCTGTTCGAATTTTGCTGCTGAGGTGTAGACTGAATTTTGATGACTTGGCTGCTGTAGTTTGCATGAAGGACAGCTTCAAAATCTGGACGAAGTGGCTGAGTGACAAGGCTGATCAAAGGACTGTTTAACACAACAGTAGAATATTCTTTGGCAGAAATTTTTCTGATGGTAGAAAATTTTCTATTTGAGTTTCTTCTTGCTGCTGCATAGAGGATTGAATGAAATAAGAAACAAATACTAAATGAAAGGAACTTCTTCAAGGCTAAGATGTTTTTCCCATGGATTCCTTTACTTGAAGATGACAAGACTGACTTTGTGCATGGCTGGAGTAACCGAAATTCTTTCTTGCTGTTGTGACCGAACAATCGATGCAAATCAGGACTCCATGTGTGAACTTTGAGGCTGCTGAATTAGCTGAAATCACTTTCCTTTTTTGTGACATTGCTTATCGAGGTTCTTGCATGAACTGGTAACAAGTAATCTGACTTTTTTTTTTCATGGTTTGGGAAGGAAACAGAATAGAACAGAGAATTTGTTCTTCTTGGCCGGATTTCTTCCATGAGGTGGCCGAAATGTTTGAGGTGACCAAGACTCCATTTTTGAAGATGATTAACCCTGATCTTTGCTTGAAGGAGAAGTCTTTTCTTCATAAATTTTTCGTGCCCAATGATAGCAGTGATAAGCTTTTGAAAGTGGAACCTCCTAGTGTGCTGGGTACCCATCGCAAATAATGTCTTCTTCAAAGATATTTGCATAGTTGAAACTTGGTGGTGCTTCTGGAGAAGGATTCTTGGACTTTAAGTAAACAAAGAGCTCATCTCGAGCTGGCTGCATGGACGGCTGAGTCAAAGGTGGTTCCGTTAAAATCCATTTGCTGATCTGTGGATATGGCCATGGCTTGAAATAAGTCTTCTAGAAATCCATATGCTTTGTCATAACATAATCCAAGTGTACAATGTACACCTGATATGTCTTTCCTGGATCACCATGAAGCTTTTGGCAACAATCTTCGTACCAATCCCGAGCGGACTGAAAGAGGGTGAGATAGTGCCACAATAATGTATTAGCAAACTGATTAGGATTGGCAAAGAAGATCTTGAACTGATGTATTTCGATTTCTACGGCATAATAGCAAAGAATTGCTGAAGTCCACAAAGATTGTAATTTATCTTCTGACATAGGACCTGCATGAGAAAAATGCATGATGTTGCTGAAAGGTTGATCTGGGTCGAAGGATACATCATGGAATCGGTTTTGTTCTCGGCGGGTTAAGGCTTGGTGTTTAAACATGGTTTTTCTAGCATATTCTGTAACTTGGTCAATTGTGTCATAATGGGCTAGTTTAGGTGGGTTAAATTCTAGGATAGTGAAGATGATAGGTATCGGTTTGGGTAGGCTTCCAAAGAACAGGGTAGGTAAAGGTTTCCTTTTTGGTCTGGATAGCAAATCGGCTAGGATATTGGACTCTCCTTTGATATGTTGAACTAGGAACTGGTATTTGGAGAACTAATCTTTTAGGCGAAGGAGTTGAGGTTCAAGAATGGCTTTGTTTTTGAATTCCATGATCTTCGGGAAAGAGGAGTTATCCATCTGCACTGTAAACTCATAACTGATCAGATGAAATTCAATTTTTTTGATACCATACTTGTCTACCAAGATCTCCTTGATGGTGGTGTGGTAGTGCTTTTCTGCATCTTTGAATTGGCCGCTGGCATGACCGCAATAATGTTTTTGGCCATTGAGTTCTTCAATGAGGATTGCTCCCAAGAACTCATCGCTTGCATCCGTCTATAAGTTCCTGTGAACTATGGATGGAATATGAAGTGGAAGAGGTTTCTGACACATTTGTTTGAGGGCTTGAACGGCTAGGGTTTGTTCATGACTCCAGGGAGGTGGTTTCTTTTTCAGGAGTTTGGATAACTGGCTGGTGTATTTGGTGGAATTTGGAAGGGAAGCTTTGATGTAGTTGATGATGCCGAGGAATTGCTGGATTTCTTTTATAGACAGGTTTTCATTAGGAAAAGAAGGAAGGGTTTCAATAAGGTGAGAACCTGGCTGGATTTTGCCGTCAAAGATTTTCATACCAAGGTATTCAACCTCATGAAGGCCGATGGAGCTTTTCTTTCTAAGATCATGGTACCTTGATTTTTGACGATGTCAAAGACCTGTTCTAACAGTGACAAATGGGCTTCATCGTCCTTGGAAAAGAGAAGGATATCATCAATGTAAATCAAAGCACTGAGAAGAATGGGCTGAAAAATTTTTATCATTGCTTTATGTAAAATTGAAGGAGCTACCTTTAACCCATATAGCATCACCTTCCATTGATATTGAGTATTAGGAATGCAAAAAGTAGTTTTATAACATTCATCAGGTGCAATTCCTAACTGCCAAAAACTAACTTTTAAATCAAACTTTGAAAATATTTTTGCTCCCGCCAAATGAGTAAAAAGGTTTTGAATCCTTGGGAGCGGAAATTTGTCATCTTTTAAAAACTGGTTTAAAGGTTTGTAGTCAATGACTAAACTTTTGTTACCTCTAACTTGCTCACTTCTTTTGTTCAAGTAAAAAGCTTGACAAACCCAACTAGAATTGGTTGGCTCAATCAGTCCTTGCTGTAACAGCTGTGCACACTCTTCCTGAGCAAGTTTAAGATCATTGGGAGTCATCTTGGGATATGTTGCTTTGGTTGGGTTGATGTCCTTATTAAGCTTAAAAGGAAGCTTAACAAAAATTTATTCATTTCTCCAAAGAGGGTTTTTGTTCTTAAAGTCGACGTGAGATTCTGCACAAAAATCTCTTAACATGTTAGCTATCAACAGAAATTTACCAGTAGTATCAAAAATAGCAAACATATTGGTAATAGGAGTAAAAAGATTGAAAGTGATGTTTATATCGGATCCCATGAGGAAATACTCTTAATCTTTCGGCCTTTGCATATACATCCCATCTGACAAGAACATCTTTACCATGAAGTTTATTCCCAAAAACCTTGATCTAATTATGCAATCTGGGTAGGAGTTTATTCCGACTGGGTGTTTAGAAATGAGACTACCTTGGAAAATTTCTCCATTAACTGCTTGAAATCGGGCATCAGCGTTTGTCCAGAATTCGGCTGGGAGAATATCTGGATTCATCATTGTTTTCATGGCACCCGTGTCTATGAACCCTGTAGATTTGACTCGTTGGGCATACTTAGATGTTAAAAGAGAAACCTGCACATGTGAAGGATGAATATCAGTTATTGGAGAGATATCTAAAACATTATTGTCAGTATTAACAGTAAAAACAGGTAAACATGATTCTTCATCTGAATCATTTTCTAATTTTTCAAATTCAGAATCTATAATTTCGATAGCAAAAGCAGTATCCTGGTTGGGATGGCTTTGCTTCGAGAACACTGATTCAACGTCAAATTCTGGATGATCCACCATCAATTGTGAAACGACCTTTGAAGCCTTAGCCTTTTTGTTTTTGCAATTTCTTGCAAAATGGCCTTTCTTCTTACAGAAGAAACACCTATCGGACTTTCATCTAGTTGAAGCCTTCCACCTGAAGTACTTGACATTTTTCTTGGATTTGTACTTTCTTTGTTTAGGAGACTTCTTCTTTGTGGGCTTACAACTGCATTTCTTTGTCTTTGGGCAACCAATTTCATAATTTCTGTGGCAAATCTTTTCGAGCTTCTTCTTTACATGAAAGAAGTTTTCAACGACCTTCCCTCTCTCACAGAGCTTTTCTAGGCAAGTGAATGTTGCTTGATGGATCTCTGCAAGTCCAAGATTCGCCAATTGGTTTCCAGAGAGTTCAATCATTTTGTTCAACTCGGGCTGGATCTCTTCTGGAAGTGAGGAAAGGTACACTTGTTTAAGCTTTGGATATCTTATTCGACCAAGGTGGTAGTAGATTTATGACATCCTTTTGTAATGTCTGTTGAGGTCTTCAGGCCTTAAAGAACAACATTTCATCTTGAAGAAATCATGTCTCGCCTATTTCGTTTCCAAAGAATAATCAAATATAAATTCTTTAAATATTATGTTAATCCATTGATCCAAAGAACCTGTAAGTAATATATTTTTATCAACAACATCTAATGAAATGAACCAATCACGCAGAGTACCAACAGAACGACTAAAAAATTCAGAAAGAATGCTATTCAAAGGTACTCCCTTTAACAACTGTGTGTTAACCCATGATGACATCTCTTGGAATCTTTCACGTCTTCTGCTGATGGAAATGTCGTCAAAAGTGAAACAAGTTGTTTTTTGAGATTACTCCGCATGAGCGGGTTGTGGAGGTGGTTGATTGTCTGCCATAGACTCACCTCTATCATCTTCTTTGTAGTCACAAAATTCGGCATGTGTTGTTGATCTTGATTGACTTGGGGTAGTCATAAGGATCCCTGAAATGTCCATCTTCTCATCCCCTGAGTCAGTGCACTCAGAAATTGTCCTTGAGGATACTTCAGATATGGATTCTTCATTTGACTTGGAAATGCTTCTTGAGGATGCCTCGGACATGGATTCTTCATTTGAACTATTAGAAGATGTTTGATTATCAACAGCTTGATAAGACACCATCAGTTGCGAAGCTGGATTTGCTGAAGAAGAGCTAGGCTGTTGGAAAGAACTTGCCGGAGTAGGTTCTCTGGTTTCTTCTTAATTAGGAGCAGCATTAGGTTGGACTAGAGCCTTTGCCTTCTCCGCCTGAGGATATCTTGTCCCTGAGGGTCGGCATGTTTCTGACTGAGGAGTTGAGTGTGAAGGTTTCTTCTTTAATGTCGGATGGACATAAGGGTGTTCTTTTGCCCATCACTCCCTAAAACTGCAGTCTGGGATACTGTAATCTGGTATTCTTTCCGCTCGAGGTCGAGCAGGGTTCAGTGGTCCACCAAAAAGTGGTGTTAGTGTATGGAAAGTAGGTGGGTTATTTGCAACGCCAAACGTAGAGAACCCTTGTGATGGAGTCAAAGGAACAGGAGCAGTTTAGGACTTTCTTCTTTCATAGTTCTCAATTTGTCTCTTTAGTTCATGTATCTCTTTGAGTTTTTCGCCAAACTCAATGGAATGGCTAGTGTCAGTACAGACCATTGCCTTCAAGTCACGATTTAGAACATTGTACCTGTCCAGCATCTCATGGTACATCTTCTCTACAAAGTTAACTTTCTTTTCAACTTGGTTGACTTTGTCGTTGATTCTGGTCAACATGCGGTTCTGGGCAATGGCGTTATCAGTCTGCCAATTGAGAACTTCTTCTGCTTGATTTAGTGGAACTTGCCTTCCATATTCATCAACTACCTTTTGAGAAATATAAGGCCTGGATGCTCGTTTTTCAGCCTCGTTTATTCTCCTCTCCAAAGGCGGGAAACCTAATGCATATGAACTCATTATGGGTTTGTTCATCATGCATGGAATTGGTGCCGGCTCAACTAGAGTGATCTTTTCTATCTGCTTACAATAGGGAGATGGCTCAAAGTAATCCATGGTCTTCCTTCTCCTTTTTGCTTGCTTGTAATAGGGAGACGACTCAAAGTAGTCCATCATGTTCCTCACAATCTTCTTGATAGAGGGCAAGACAGATATCACAGATGGAGGACTTTCTTTATTCATAGGCACTAAGGCTAAACTCCAAGGATGAGGACTGTAAAAATCTGCAAGGCTTGTGAAAGGCTTTGGAACTAGCATTGCGTGGGCTTGCCATCATCATAATCATGTGGAGGACGTCTGGATGAGCATCCACTAGATTTCTTTCTTGTCCATCTCCTTCTTTTGGGAGCTTCATCTTCTTCTTCTGAATCGTCTTCTTCACACGAGTATTCTGGGTCACAAAGACCAGAGCCAGGGACATCCCATAGGAAATGACCATTTACATGGGACGTATAGTTGGGTACCGAATGATGGTTGAAAGAGGACACCAAATATCTTTTTTGCATGCTAGAATCTAACTTGTCTATCGGAGTGAGCATCAGTTGGGTGAATATTTCATTAGACTCCTCTTTCGCAGGAATCTTAAAAGATGACTTTACTTTTCCTTCAAGTCGCCTTCTGAAGGCTGAAAAAGTTTCCTGAACTGGTTCCTGTTGCTGATGAACGTTCTCATAATTTGTGATCCAGTCAACAGTCATGAGTTTCTCAAGATCTGTTCTCTTAATCTATTTGGGAATTTCAATCAAAGTGGGTGCCTCCTTGGAAGAGTCTACTAGAATCATCAATGCATCTGGAGATCCGTTGTTTTGTAGATCAAGGGCATGGTTTTGCAATCTATACACCATCTGATTTTGTAGTGTCGTCATTATTGATGAAGGGGCGATTGATATCCCTGTGAGTTGGAGTTGCACCTTCAAGGCTGTGCACAAATTCGGGTCCTGGAGGGATATCGCATAATTTGGGAACAAGGTGAGAACAACACTTCCAGAATTCAAAGATGTAATTACTGTTCCAATGACTGCCTGCTCATAGGATAATGGTCTCGAGTTGAGGAGTGCGATGCGAGCAGTGACTGGATGGCCTTTTCTGGCTCGTATGTCAGAACTAGTCTGACGCCACCAATGTGAAGGTGTGTGTAGCCTTCGGTCGTCCATTATGCCACCATCTCCGGTAGTATATTAAGGGTAATATACTGTTCTTTGGTGGAGAACGGAATATCATACTGGTCCAATTTTGAGGACTAAACATACTCCTTCATCTGGGGTGGTCGATTTGAGTAACTGTCTAATTGATTTGATTCCTAGAGGAAAGGATCCTATCTTTTTGTAAATATTATATGGACTCATCAGAGGAGGGACTGCTTCCTCAACTAAGACCGACTCTGGAATAGTAGTAAACTTAACAAGACTACCTACATTGGCACGATGTAAAGTAAAGATAAGGAAGTGGATACATTTACGAGTTGGGAACTAGAACTATGAGTGTTTTCCATGGTTGATACGAATCTCTCCCTATTCTCTCTCTCTCACATCCCTTGGAATCTAAAATCCCTAATTATTCCCCCCTACAAAACAAAAATTTTGCAACACCGGAACACTGCGTTCTGGATCTAATACCAAGTTTTTACATATTTTCACTCTATATAAATAAATATATTTTAAATTTTTGTAAATCTTATTATTATTATTAATTAATTAATTAATTCGAAAGTGATAATTAATATTTTCAACGTTATAATTTAGAGTTAATATTTTTTATAAATAAATACATTATAATTAATTATAATAAAAACCCTTTTATTATTTTGTAGTTTAATTTATTTAAATTTAGCAATACCCATTTGTGTAAAGATTTACAAATTTTTTGAACTAATAAATAAGAGATAGGTGTTCTCCAAAACATTATACTTTAAAATTTAAATAATACTAGATGCGATAACTTTTTTTTGCCCCTCGTTCTCAATACAATTTTTCTAATTAGGATATATGAAAATATATTTTATCTTATTTACGACAAGTATTTTGGAATGTAATTTATTTATTGTAGTCCTAGAAAAAGCGATTTTAATTTAACGATAATTTTTCTAATCAACCGTTTCCTTTGTTCGGTTATTGTAAAGATATGGACCCCACCCATCATACCTATCAGCTCTGTCATGATCCCATGGTGCCTGCCGGGACCAAGCTTAGTGCACAAGCGTAGTATATTATCGTGAGGCTGACAGTCGATTTGCTATGGTGCCATAGGTCACTAGGCCGTTTTAGTAGGGGTCAATTCAAATGCATGGTGCATCTTGCCCATTACCATGGAGTCTATTATGCCAAGGTTACTTTGCATATATTGAGACAGGAGGTGACTTTGGAGGGTGCACACAAGGATGAGATGTGGTTCTTCATAGGCCAGCACACTATTGAGAGGCCAGTGACAACTACCTCTGCCATCGCTTGATTGATGGGGATTGATCCAGTTACTCCGGATGAGGTCTTGGTGATGTGGCAGGTCATGGCAGTGAAAAAGCTGTCAGTTGATGATGGCCTTAGACTGGCATATGGAATCATCATAGGTCATTGGATACTAATCCGTGAGCCATCTGTAGCCATCCTCTTGTATGTATGGAATATGTTAGATGATTTGGAGGTTGTAGAGTTGTTTCCCTGGGAAACAATTGGGTGGAGCATGACAATGCACCCGTATCGGCAAGCCATCAGAGAGGAGAACATTAGGAAAAGACAAGTGTACTTCAACTGTTGGCTATTATGGGTAAGTTTTAATATCATTATTTACATTGGTATAACAATGATTTTTTTTAAAATCTCTAAATACTTATTTGAATTTTTTTAAAATCTTTTCTTTAATTAGTGGTGTTCGTATGATTACTTAACATCCCTGCGTCCTCACTTGTGTAGGGACTCCTAGAATGCGGGTAGATGTGGCACTTCCTACATGGATCCACGATGCCCGAGGTGCCTTGCCCTTAGATGGCCACGGCTTGGCTCCTCGGTTGACTAGGATCAGCTGTTTAATGCTGTAAGTGAATATCTTTTGTCCTTTCACTTTCATTTTTAAAATTAGATAATATTACTAAATTAAATTTCTAATTATAGGCACGTGCTATCTTCTCATACATCCAGCAGCATCATGAGGAGCTACAACAGTTTTACTAGACCGATTTCGCCTGCCACCATTATATTGTAATGACCTGTTAGGGTAATTATCAGCCCATCTCATTTTTGGAGGTTGGAGGATAGGGTTCGCCGGTTCAGCCTGTTGGGATTTATGCCCAAAAAGACTACCAATTTTCTGTAATTGTTTTATTTAATAAAATTGAGGGATTGTTTGAA
>JAOXNR010000031.1:2770500-2782030 GCA_028571225.1 Parsonsia alboflavescens
TCAATTCTTCCATTTTATCTCCAAGTTCATTCCTCCCGAGCATGGCTCCGACATCGTTCCGTTCTTCTTTATCTTGGGCAAATCCTTTCAATGTCTTCAACATCCTTCTCAAAATGGATACTTGTATTTGACATACAAGTGTTCGTGGTCAGCCGTTTGAGGAGCATCTTTTGATATCCATCATCTTTTATGATCTAATCCAAAAAATATTGGTATATTATAATTTTATTCTGTATTTTAAATATTATTATTGTGAAATTTAATTTAACAAATGAGTTTGATTTTGAGTCAAGCTTAAAAGAGCTTGCTCACAAGTGAAGCTTAAATCAGCTTGAATTTGAATTTTTGATCTTTTTAGACGAGCTCGAGCCTTCTTTATTCTTCACGAGCCGAGCTTAAGCATAGTAAATTCGGGCTCAGTTCGGCTCGTTTACACCCCTAATCGATGTCGGTCAAATATTGAACCGACCGATCCTATGAAAGAAAAAATTTTCAATTCAAATCATTAAAAGAACTTGAAATCAGATAAATATTTTAACTAATTTATCACAGAATCAACAAGTCCTTACCAAAATCCAAACCCAATCAGCAAAATTAACACATAAGGTATCGATAATGGAAAAAAACTTCTCAAAATTCTGAAATAGGCATGAAGCACAGAATATCTGCTGATGGAGGCCTATGATATGGTATGAACAATTCAAAAAGGAATGAGGGATATGAGAGAAGAAGAAGAAAGGTTCATTTTACGTAAAGATTTTCTCCTAATGATTTGATTTATGACCAACAAGCAGAGAAGTGAGAGATAAAGAATGAGATAGAGAAGTGAAAAGAGAGGCAGGCAAAGAGAAGGTGGTTGGGACAATGAAAATGACAAGAAAAAGTAGGTATAATGAGAATGATTTTCTAGGGTTTTTTTTCCCCTTTTTTAGTAAATTTGGTGTTAGCATTATAAGCCCATGATACCAACAACAATATAAGCCCAATAAGTATAAACTTTAATAGGATTTTGCTGTGGTGTGCTTGGATGCACACCGAAATTGTATTCGAATTGCCAATCGAAGTCGTTTTAAAAAAAAAAATTTGTAGCAAAAGAAAGAGATTGGATTAGTCCTTCACCCTTTGTCGCCACCCATACCAACGCCACCTTCACCATCAAGAGCAGCACACCACCACCACTTTCACCAACCCTCGCACCCGCACACCACCACCACCTTCAGACCCTATTTCTATCACCTACAAATCGATCCCCTCTCCTCCCCATTCGAACACCGCCTTCACCCATCCTCGCTCCAGCTTCTGTCCCTTGCCTCTGATTCAAACCCCACACTCTGAGACATTCAAACAAGGAGCATCAATTGCTGCATTATGTGTTGCCCAAAGACAACTTAAACTCCGAACAATTGAAGGTTACCCCGCTACGACCGATTTGGCTTGGAAGGGTAGAGCAAGGGTGTCAAAGCAGCACACAAGACACAATAGACTTTTTGGTTCCACCGACGGGGATGGGTGCGGAAGGACAAGTTGTGGCAGCGTTGGATTGTTGATGGTGGTGAGGAGGTAGCATGGGATTGTGTAGTGGAGGGAGGAAAATCGTTGTCGCAGGGTTTGGTCTCTGTCTGGAAAGGGTTTGGTTAGGGGTTGTCTGAAATTCTGTATAATTTTTTTTGGAAGAGATTGAAAGGACATCGTTTCAACGGGAGGATTTTGAAAAAAAAAAACGTTCGCACACCGACACTATGTGCAAACTCGCACATAGTTGACTTACTCAACTTTAATATTAACTCATAGTAATAAATACATTGACATATATAATTTTCTCTTATTTATATATATTTTTTATAAGTATATATTTTGTTTTTTTGTTTTTAATTTTTATAATTTTTATAATCTGGACAAGTTCCCCCCACCCCAAATCTCAAAGATATCAATACTAATATTAAAAGTGATAATAATTTAACATATTTATATTATTCTATATTTTATTTCAATATAATATAATCGATTTGATTATAATTTAATTATGAATTAAATCATTAAATTTTCAATTTGATGTCTAGTCCAGTTTTATAAACATTGAAATGCACCACACTAATACAGGGAGTGCTTTCAAAAAAAGAGATCTAATTTTAGAATTCATTTTAAAAATGGATCCAAACTAGGTAAAAGTCCCTTGCCTCTATGCAGAGCACTATCTAGAACCATTTTGGAAAAACTTTTAATGAGGAGCTATCATGTAGCGTAATCCAGTGATGAAGTTAATTTTTTGGTGAAGTCCGAAAGAGGAAAGGCTTTAAATTTATAATTTAATTCGAAACTGTTAAAATGAGTTTATTTAATGTAAAATTTCAGAAAAAAGTATATCAATAAAAATAAAAGTTGATAAAATATTCACTTAGAAATAATATTATTTATTGTTAATTTTCTTCGGAAATAAAACTAAATGTTGAGTACATATGAATCTGTTTAATTTGATTAGGAGAGGATTGTTTAATTTATCTTCTATATTTATCCTTAACCGAAACAATTTAGAATAAAGTAATCATTATCAAGGTAATATAAGTTAAAGAATGACCATTAACAATCTCCTTCTGGTGAATTTTTTTTTTTTTTTTACTGCCAAAGAGGGAAAATTTAACCAAAAAAAGGAAGAAATTACTAATTTATGTTTTAAATATTTATATAAAAAGTTAATATTATATTCAATTTAATATTTTAATTTTTTTTAATTATTCTGGTGCGTTGCACGAGCACCCATGCTAAAATACATATATTTTCTAATTTTATTTTTGGTAAAACCCTGTTCTAAAACCCTAACACAGCAAAGAAAGCATTTTCAATTTTGATCATCAACTCGAAGGAACAGAGAGGAAAAGGGCGAATTTGACTGAAAATGGGGAAAAACAAAGATCAGAAGAAGCAAGATGAGCTTGAGCTTTTCAAGACATTGGGAGACTTCACAAGCAAGGAAAACTGGGACCAATTTTTCACTATCAGAGGCAGTGATGATTACTTTGAATGGTATGCAGAATGGCCGCAACTCAAAGATGTTCTTCTGAGCCACTTTTGTCAATCAGCTCCGCCGTCTACTGCTACTGGCTTTGGCAGAATGGCGGCGAAGGAGGAAATGCAAATATTGGTTCCGGGTTGTGGGAATTCGAAGCTTTCTGAGTGTCTTTATGATGCGGGGTTTAGGAATATTACAAATATTGATTTTTCCAAGGTTGTGATTTCGGATATGTTGAGACGTAATGTGAGGTTGAGGCCAGGAATGAAATGGAGGGTTATGGACATGACAAATATGCAGGTACATGCTTTTGTTCGTGAGATTGCTCTTGCAGTAATATATGCACATTCATATATGAAGTGAACCAAATTTATGATGAAATGATGAACAAAGACAATCATACTATTAGTAAATCTTGATAGTTGTCTCAAGGACAGGAAAAAAAAAGGGGAAAAGGAAAAAAGAAAAAAATTCAAGATAATGTGATTGAAAAACTGAGTTTGTGTTCTTATGACCAGTTACTAGACTCTAGTACCGCAATTGTCGGCAGCAGCAATGACACTGACATAGTCCTCTTGTGGCTTCTGATTCGTCAAGGGAGGGTGCGCAGAATGAAATGAACAACTAGAAAGTAACTGATCTTTGAGTAGTCTGTTTAAAATAGATCGAGTCATCCATTTTAAAGCTAATGTAATGCAAAATGAGTTGAGAGTATGAGATGCTAAAAGAGATTGGTTAAGATTACTTATTGGGTGGAATTTTGGAGTCCATAGTGAACGAATAGCATTTTGACTGTTTTACTATTCTGAATTTGGGGATACTAGTCTTTGTGAACTTTTTTGCATCATAGCAGAAAAAAATGAATGTTTTATCCTGGTTTTTGCTGAATTTCTTGTTGGTATTGGAGTGTCTAGGTGTCACCATTCAAAGAAATTGAGAGGTAGCCTGCTGGGTAGGGCAGATATTGTTGTTTTGCTTGCAAGTTTTCCTACTCTTAACAGTTATTTTACCATGCTTCCAGTTGTGTTGAATGTGTTATTTGGTCTGTTTACTTTAGATGAAATGAAGAAAGGGGAAAAATTCAGACTATTGTTTATTTGGTCTTTAACTGTTTGATGCTTAATTGTACGTACTACAGGACATTGAGTTTGAGGAAAGGTGTCCAAATAAGTGTTGATAACCTAATTACTTCAAATATTATCTTTTCATAATTCATATATTTAGTACTTTCTTACTTTCTTTTAACCCTGCGAACTTTCTAATTTCTTTAATTGGTTTCTGTGTGAAGATCTATTATTTGCAATGCAACTCTACACATTCTATTTCCCTGTGAATTCATAAACTATTATCTTACATGGAATTGAATGCCCGAAACGGCTTATGGGTTGAAATTTTATCAGCTTTCTTAATCTACTATCTGAATCATTGGTGAGGTAACAAACCTTTGTCCTCTTGGCTTTGACATTCTGTTCTTTAAATTAAAAGCTGTTAATGGGATTTGTCTAGAGCATCTGAGCAGGAAATCAGAGTATAAATACCTTCAATTTTGGCAAAATATTACAATGTTGGGGTACTAGAATTGAGTTTAATTTTGTCTAGAGTTGAGTCATAAATGGGTTATTATTATTATTAGCTATCTATTGAGCTAATCTAGGAAACAAAGGACTGAACTTTTCTACTTAGGATATTTGGCATTTAGGCAATAAAGGACTGAGGCATTCCTGATTAGGATATACTGGCAATTGAATTTGTGTGGTAGGAAGTCATTGCACTGACTGATACAATTTTAAACTGATTGCATGTTGGTAATATTTTGTCCACTTGCAGTATTTTTCATTGAAATGACAGAGTCTATATTGGGATCACATTTTTACACATTTCTCCACCTTCTAATATTTGTGACTTCATTTCAGATTGAAAAGGAGACCTTTGATATTGTTCTTGACAAAGGGGGGTTGGATGCTTTGATGGAACCAGAGCTGGGCTCTAAATTAGGAAATCAGTATTTATCAGAGGTGCTTTAAATTTCAAAACAAGCATTTACCTTTATTTCTAGTATTTTCTTTCCCCCATATTGTCTTATTCCATTATTTGATCAGTGATGTTTCTTTCTCTCATCAGGTGAAACGAGTCATTAAGAATGGCGGAAAATTTATATGTCTTACCTTAGCAGAATCTCATGTTTTAGGTAAAACTTGTCTAGATTTTTCTGGGTGCTTAAGAACTGTCTGTTCTAGGCCGGATTTCTGATGTCCTGTAGTTTCTTTGTGTTCATACTTCATAGGAATTTTTGTGGTGCGTTGAACTTATTACAACATTTTCAGGCCTTCTTTTTCCCAAGTTTCGATGTGGGTGGAAAATGAGTCTTCATACCATTCCTCAAAAATCATCTGAAAAGTCAAACCTGCACACATACATGGTGGTTGCTGAGAAAGATAATTCTCTGTCATTCTCCCTTATATCATCATCGATTGAGCAATCTTCTGTTGGTAGATATGAGAATCAGGTAGAATATTTACCTTTTATTTCTCTTATCTCCTAGAAAATTGTTTGTTCATCTCTTTGTTACTAGACCTTCTGCAGGAGGGTTTCAAAAGAACGTTTTTGAAGAAGACTTGTACATTGGATATCATCAGAATGATTACTAGACTGCCAGACAGTTTTCTATCCTTTTTGAAACATTGAATTTTGCAATATGCTTGAAGATTTGACTGAATCTCTTGTATTCCAGGCTCATGGACTTTATAAAGCATTTGAGACTGAGAATACAATTCGTTCGAGATACTCCAGTGGTTCTGATGTATTATACTCGCTCGAAGATCTGAAGATAGGAATTGAAGGGAACTTGGTGGAATTTAAGCCAGGTCGCCGGATCCTGCTCACTTTAGGGGGACATGGAGATTCACGATTTACTTACAGAGCTGTACTTCATGATGCTCTTCAGGAGTCTGAACCTTTCAAGTTTCAGTATGGGGTCTTTTTTGTTCCACAGGTGTTTCCCTTACTGTTCCAACATTATTGAATTGTTTTAATTGTTCTTACTGGATAATGGGCTGTTATTCGTAAGACATTCTATCTTCAAAATTCCTGTGGACTTAATTTTTATTCTTTCATACAGAAGAGTTATCCCAGATGGTCTATATCCTGTAAAAAGTTGGCCAACCACCAGTATGGTGTGTTTTTGTTGTTCTAAAGTCAGGACACGTCTGAAAATCCTAGAAACCTGTGCTTGTATATCGGCGAAATTGGTCAACAAAAATCATTTGCAGTTTCAAAATAGATCCTTTTCCTAAATCTCTCCAATTTTTTTCTTTTGTGCTTTCCTTCTGATGGCCATATTTGATGTCTTTGTTACCATTCCTTGATTTATGTCAACAAATTTCCTCTGTCGTGCTACTTTTTAGTGTTCCCGTATTCTAGTAACCATCTCTTTTACTGCATCATTTTATCTTCACCCAGTTGTCACAAAAGTTCTTGTATTTTAGACAAGCTAAATGTTTGTTACCGGTAATAAAAGAGATTAGATAGGATGGTAAATCTTGTCTTTCTTCCTCTACTTCGTTATTGTACAATTGTAAACATTATAACTGAAATTTAGATTTCAGACTCGAGCTCATGAGTGGCTATTCTCTTCAGAAGAAGGGCAATGGGTGGTTGTCGATAATTCAAAGGCTGCTCGTCTACTTATGGTACTTATCTGATATTCAGTTGGCTCATCTTTTCTCAAATAAATTGTTTGGCTACACCTTTTTCACTTTAAAATTTCTCTATCTATATCGGTGTTGTGTTGACTTCAGATTTTCCTAGACTCCGGCCACAAAGATGTTAGAATGGATGACATCCAGGTCATATTTTTACTACATTTTGGATTCTGAGATGGCATAATATAATAGTGTAGTTCTTTCATGTTTTTCTCTTCTTGTCCTTTACTTTTTCAGAAGGATCTCTCTCCTTTGGTCAAGCAATTGGCGCCACGAGTATGTGACAATGGAGATGAAATTCCGTATGTTATTTACTGTGGTAAAATGTGTCTCTTTTGCAAGTGAATAACATTTGTTGAATACCCATCTTTTCAAAGGAGTATTGTGATTCCATGCTGATTTCATTCTTTGCTTGCTCAGTTCATGCACATAATTCCTATTCTTAACTGACTTTCGTTCTATCTCATTGAAGTATGGCAATTGTTTTTAGGCCTTTGGATATGTAGTTTTGGAGTTATATTTCTTGAACTTGGAGGGGGGGGGGGTTTGTTGATGTGATCTTGAATTTGAGTTCTTGAACACACCAAATTGAAGACCACTTCCCAAAGACTCATCAATGAGGTTTAAGCTAATACATTGACTTATGATATATTTCAATCATCAACCAATGTCTTAAATTTGGTAGACAAATCAACAAGTGTAGAAAAGCTCTAAAGTAGTTAATGAAGAAGCTAGATGAGTTTCATGAAGAACATTCAAAAGGAATCATGTTTGATTCATTCAAATTATCAAAGAGGTGGTAAAAGTGTTATGAAAGTTACAAACATAAAGATTATCTATAGTTCTAAAGTCCTAAATTAACATAATAATTCGTGGATAGGGTTTAAAGACATTAGTACCCTTAATATATAAGCTAAACAACAAGAAGAAACCAAGAAAAGTTAACAAAAATTGGAGATGAATGGAGCAGCCCAGAGGCTGTCCAGCGTCGGACCGAGAGCTGGATGGGGCGCCAAACAGCTATGTCCGGTGCTTTGTTCTTTGCTGATTTTAGGCCAGCGCTGGATGGGGGCTGGACAGCTTCTATTTGGCTCTGCTTCACACTTATTTGGCTTGATTTCTTCACCCTTCTTTATGTTCCCTTCAAATGATATAATTTTGAATGCACCAAGATAGTTTTGCAAGTCATCTTCATCCTATCTCATAACTTGAACTTGAAATGCAATTCCTTGTACAAAAACTTAACCTCCATCCATCAAGCTTGTTGTTCATAAAGCCTTCGTATATTAGGTTGTTCTTGTAACAACCATATTTAACTCCGTGAACTTCATCTTTATTGTGATTGAACTTGAACTTCAAATCCTTAAAACCAAGCATCTTGAATCTCTTGTCTTCATATGATAACTTCCAGTAATTCTTCAATTGCAAGATTGATCCTTGATATCTATCATTTGTTGTGTGGAAGAAAAAAAGAAGGATTGGAGCAAAAAATGTTGCAGAAACAAATTAGTTACTTTTTTGTACTTTTTGCGGCTAAGAATGTATTTAGGCTGGGGTCTTCAGTGAATACTTTTTAATTTTGAGAATGAAAATGGAGTTCTCATCTTTTCCTTATATTGATCCTTTAATTAATTTTGTTCTTACCACCCACTTCGTTTGGATCATGTAATACTGTAGATGCCACGGGGGGGTGGGGGGTGGGGGGAAGAGAATTGGATTTCTTTTGTCTTTGGTGATATTTCCAAAAGGACGTCTTTCTCTCTTTGAAGCTTTGTTTCTTCAACTTCCTTCTGAAAATTTATGTTAATAACATGTCATTGTTCAATGAATGACATATCAAAGAGGACAAGTTTCAGCTTACTAATTGTAAGTAGGGAGATATTTGGGGAATTTTTGTTATATTTTTATTCACAAATGACACACACACATATATACACACTTATGCTACCAAAACCTTTAACCAAATCATTATACATCAATTACTATATCAATATAAGTCAATCACTTACTAGGGTAGCCTTCTTAATACAATTATGTATGTTTACTCTCTCCTTCGAGGCATCATTATAGGTCTAATCAACTTAAGACCCATTTGTTGCTTTGGTAAATATATCTCCAAGTTGGGTGGTCTCTCGGAATTAGCTGCACTATATCAGTGATCGAATTTGATGAAGCTTCTAATGATTATTGATACCATGTATACTATGCTAATTCCACTATTGAGATGACAACAGACTGTCAAAAGTGGAAACATTACATTTACTAGATCTTGAGATTGATTTAGTAAATTCACACGAGTGCATTTCATCATATGATCATGATAACATACTACCAACATTTTCTCCCAAATCAACTATGCGACCATAGCTACCGCTTGGTCCTCTTCCTTTGTTCCCAAATCCTCTCCCCTTGCTAGTTATAAGAGCACTAGTTCCTACCGATCCTGGAGATAATTTTGAGGTATGTATGAAGAATCCTGGAATATGCCTCCTTTAGCATGGGTAGCTCCAAGCCTGAGAGAAACTGATCCTTTGCTATATTATTCTCATAGGGCAATCCCAGTAAAGAACACAGGACAACCATTTGCTAGTCTCGAGTCTGCTGAATCTTCATAGTGCTAAAGAGTGGGAACACTAAGTTCATATGCTTTCTTGAAGTTAATCAAGTAAATTAAGGGCTTTCTTTTCAGCTCTATAGAAAGCTCTACACATCATAAATATGAGTAATTTTTCCTTTGCCAAACTCCAAAGTTCCATCGATTTATTAACCACTTAACACTTCCCTCTTGTGCTGGCCAAGGCCTAAAGGCCCAACACCTGTTTAACAACAATAGAGCCGAAACAGCACATTTTTGTTAATCACAAGAGTCGAACATAGGATCTCCTACAATTGATATTGGGGAATTTCTGGTATATTCTTATTCACAGAGAATATATACCTAAACCCTGTAACCAAATCACCAAATCATTCTAAATTATTTCCCAAATCAACGTAAATAAATTGCTAGAACGAAGGTCACATAGTTATCCTTATAAACACCAATTTAATCCTGATTAGTTACATTGTTTTGTCAAACAATAAACTCCTATTTACGGAGATAATTTAGATAAAAACACCTTTAAATTGTTTGTGTGAGTTATTCTATGATTTTAAACTTTTAAGAAAATACGTCTCCTCAATTATTGTCATGGCTTATTTCCTGTCTGTTGTGGCTGTTCTTTTTATCCTTTTTCTGTCTCATCATATATTCTGTGTTTACTATTGGCCTAAAATGTTAATGTTGGCACCTTTTCCTTATTCCACCTTGAGCTGCTGGTAAAACAATGTTATGGATCAGATAGCTTGGACATGCTTATCAGGTGAGGTGATTAGTTCAATAAGGAGATGATGTTAAGTGGTCCTTTTTATAGGTTTATGGCGGCAAGTGATGGAATCAAGCAACGGAAGATTGTGAACCAGGTTCAATGAGTGCTCCTTTAGAGTTCTCCCATTTCTGGATTTTTTTCTTGTGGGTTTATGTGCTTTAAACTGTTTTTTATTTTTAAAGAATATAGATTTAAATTCCCTTCGAACAAGAATGAAAAACCAGAAAATTTGCTATATTATATTTAAACTCTTGTGGTTTTCCTTATCATTTAGGCTTCTGTGGTACACTGGACTTTTGAGATATATTGATCCAGACCTATTCCATAAGAATAGCGATCTTGATGAAACAAAAAAAAAATTAATCTTTTCGTTTTGAATTGAATGTTTAGCCTTTGACCCGGATTTAAATTACCAAACTATCCTTAATAATTAATGTAGTCAGTGCTCTGACAATCTGATGTGAGAAGATTGTTGGTGAAATTTTAAATTAAAATGTTTATTTTAGGACATTTAATTATTAATATCATAAAACGATGGGAGTGATAAAATTTTCATTTTGATGTTATTGATTCTCCCTGATATTCGTGGTTGGGATATCCTTTCTTTATTCCGGAATTTAGTGCTGATTGTTGTAGATTTTTTCTTCTACTATTCCAAACCTGTTAGACAAAATTTTCTAAATATGAGAAATATAATGTGAATTATGGTCTTCGTCAAGGAACTTTAGGCTATTTAATTGTGCAGACAGTGACTAATTGGTCCTAGACAAATGACCAGTCATTTAATAGTTTAAATTATTACATATCTTGGTCAATTCTCCTTGCTGTTGACTGGCATTTGTTAGGTCGAACCTGTTTGGTTTTTGTTTTCATATTTGGTTATTTTTATTTTTTAAAATTTTTAGGCCAAAAAACGCGCTTTGAAGAAAGTTTTATAAAATAATTTATAGAACTGTGTTTTTAGAACTTCTTTTGATTTGTTTTCTCCTTATATTTTCTAGATGGGTCTTGTTTGTTCTAAATGGTAAACAAATCTTAAAGATTACTTAAAGTTATTTTCTAAATTACTAAAGAACCTTTTGCAGGTCATTATCGATGGGATTTTTTGTTGTTAGTCTTGGTCTTCAACAAATATATGAATTTTTAGTAAATATTTTCTATGGCGTTGGCATTTGTGATTTTCTCTTCGTATGTCAAACAAGGTTTTCTGTTCTTTTGTTTCTAGATTAGCTCTTTTGAGTAATATTAATATGCACACACATGTATATGGGATAAACTAAACTCTATGGGTATTTGATCAAATTTTGTTTAAAAAAGACAGTTGACTTTAGTTGACCGATAGATACTTAACATGAGCACTTCACAAGGTTTGAGTTCCATTGCTCACTATAGTATGGATCCATATATATATATATATATATATATATATATATATATATATATACGGTTTTGTTTGG
>JAOXNR010000031.1:2782130-2806758 GCA_028571225.1 Parsonsia alboflavescens
TACCGTAACGGAATTCTTGCTACAGTGCTCATGCAGCCAACCAAGCGGAGCAAGAATTCCGTTACGGTAACGGTTGGCGCGCCTTAGCAAATCCGTATATATACATATATATATATATATATATATATATATATATATATATTACTTTTGCTTTCAATAACAGATTTATGGAATTGTTTTAGAGAATTACTCCCAAGAAAAGGGGGAAAAAAAAAGAAAGAAAGAAAGAAAGAAAGAAGGGGAACCGAACAATCTCTTTGGTTTTCTTTCTTTTGTTATCGTATTATGCAAATCTGTGCTTTTGAATCACCTTCACTTTAGATTTTTTTAAAATTTTAAATTTGAAACTATCGACTACCAATGTGAATTTTTGCTTCTATAACTTGTCTACTTATGAGTACCACTAATATGGATTTTAAACATTGGGCTTGAATCGTTTATGTTGTTGTTCTTGTTACTGGACATATTACTGCTCGTATTCTAAAGATTTGTGAAATCTATAACTCAATTCTCATTTCCTTTGGTTGTGTCCTGTGTAGGTCATATCTTCTTTGACTGGTCCTATTATTGTAGATGACGTGATCTATGAAATCATTGATGACAGTATCAGCTCCCTCTTTCCAACAAATGATGTGACATTTCGGCGCCTCACCTTTCAAAGAACAGAGGGTTTAATTCAATCTGAGGCTCTTCTGACAAGAGTAGGACACGCACAAAAATCTATTGGTGAAATGGAGCAGAAGAAAACCCAATCATCTTCCAAATCTCGCAAAAAAGGAAATCAGAGAAGAACAAGTCTATCAAGTAATTTTGTGTGTTTTACTTGCCCTGTTGTTTCTACACTCTAATACTTGGAAATATTTGTGACTGATAAGCTACCTCTGGTAGCAGATATATAATCCCTGTGTTTTATTAGTAACATCATGTTTTCTTTGTGATTCTTTAGCTTCATGATTGTGATAATTAACTAAGCTGTTTTCTTTTGCCGTCATGTTTTCGTTCTAGAAGTTTTTTATTTATGCTTAGGTGTTATTGTTATCCTAATCACACAATTGGTCCACAAAAAAAAAAAAAAAAAAAAAGGAGAAAGTCATTCTGTGAAGTGTAGACTATTCATATTAAAAGAGAGAATCCCTTTTAAGTATGTTTGGGTGATAAGGCATGCTCCATTTGTAGTGTGGGATTGAAAAAGTGCCATTTTTTATGTACACATGGCATGTAATTACCAGTGTTTTTCTTTTTTCATGATCTGTTACATCATACTTGTTGTGCCTTTCGCTTGATATTTTACTCCTTTTCCTGTCAAATGCAGCAGATTCTGACAATAGCTTGAGAGTTGATCATGACTACTTGGCCAGTTCATATCATTGTGGGATCATCTCTGGACTTATGTTAATTTCTTCATATTTGAGAGATATGACAGCTGAGAGAGGCAAGGTGATAGAGCTCATTATGGTTGAACTTTAGACGAGATTTTAGCTACCCTTTTCCACAATTTTCCTGTTTCGTTTCCAGTTTTTTATGCAAAGGAAAATGACAATATCCAAATGATGAGTCATAAGGTCTGATTTCGTTTGAGGTGCAAGATGAGGAGAAAATTTTTGTTATATTGCCAAACATCCATTTAAGGTTTTAATAAGTGATGAGTTTATTGATACTGTATATATTGTTACATGGATTACACACATGATTTAAAGTGTATAAAAAATTTTGGTAGAGGGATATGTAGAGTTCTGGAACTTTGGTTGATGCGTCCGAATTTCTTATAAGTCAAAAATAAAAAATCCTAGACATACAGAATTTGATAATTTTCAAATGATACAACCATGAAAATGAATAATCAGCTGTTTCTATTGAAATTTTTGTAATTTTGGTTGATTTATGTATGATGTTTTCACGCTTCTATAAGAATGAGCTACATTTTTTTTTTGTTTGGGCGGTGGGGGCGCAGAGAGGTTTACATCTTTTTTCCCTACGGTAGTCAGTTTTCCATGTTGAAGTTGCATACACTACGATTCTTTTTGCATTTGTCCAAAATTTGTTGAATCATGATGTTTTGTCATATACAGTCCTTAAGATGTGTGCTTGAGGTGTTCTTGTGTTCTCTTTGAACCAGCCTCAATTATGGATAGAAACTATGTTATGAATTCTCTCCTTTTTCTTCACAGGTAAACGCGGTTGTTTTTGGCCTTGGAGCAGGAGTACTGCCCATGTTCTTGCATAGATGCTTGCCTATTATAGATATTGATGTAAGTTTGTTCTGGACATTGATTTCACAGAATTATAAAAGAAACATTGCTTATTTGTAACTGTTGAATTGGCAGGTAGTGGAGTTAGATCCTGTGGTTGTGGATCTGGCCAGGAAATATTTTGACTTTAGAGAAGATGAGCATTTAAAGGTGGTTATCCTCTGAGTCCGGAATTTCCCTTTTCCTATCACATGATCTTTCCATTTCTCAGAAATTTAAAAGGATTTGCATACTTTAGGGTTGCTTATGCGTAGGCCTGAACAAATGCATTCAGGGTGCTATAAATATTCTTTTAATTAGAGAATTTATTGGAGACAATGAATTTTCAGTATTCTGAAATTGTTTCTACCTATTGCCTGGGATCTGGATTGCTTATAATGTGTGTGTTCATTTCCTGTGTAGCAGGTACATGTTACTGATGGGATAAAGTATATGTGGGAAATTGCACATCATAAAGTAGATGAAATAGTGACTACCAATCTGGAATTGCCCTCTGTTTCCAGTGAACATATATGCCTCCCCGAAAAGAAAAATCTGATTAAGGTTGATATACTTATTGTAGATGTGGATGCTTCAGACTCCAGGTAAATCTGGCCCAAGCTAATTCCTCTTTCTATTTCCTGGTTTAGGAGGATTATTTTCTTACACCTTCTGTTATTTTGCAGCTCTGGTTTAACCTGCCCTGCCGCAGATTTTGTGGAAGAGTCTTTCCTCATGGTTGCAAAGAGTTCTCTTTCAGAACAAGGTCTATTTGCAATTAATTTGGTCTCAAGATCCCCAACCATAAAAGAAATGGTTTTCTCAAGAATGAAAAAGGTAACAACTAAACAGATATTAATAAAGTACAGTTTCTGCATGCAATAATGAGTAAATAGCTGATGAAAAGATTTGAGCTTTAAGTTGCAATATAAAGAGCTGTCCCAGATAATATTTGCAGATATAATGTATATAATAGCTTTGATACCATGTTAAGAAGACAAAGTTTGGGAATTTTCTGTAGTTTTTAATCACAAATAATGTTACATATTATATACAATGCGTTACCAAATCTAATTCCTAGTGGCGGCCTAGAGGTCAGGAGGTGCACTAATCCAACCACTATAAAAAGTTCATTAAATCAAAAGGGACAATGTTCTAAGCTTATTTCTTATTTTTCTTTTAGGAAAATTGTACAATGGGTTGAAAGGATCTTTTTTTTAAATAATATATTTTTTTTCTCTACATCATTAGCATAATAAGATCAAATTTTAGGTCGCAATTTTGGATCTATGATAAGTTAATTTAAGTTTATATCAATATGAGTTTGTTTTGAACTATAAAATTGTCCTTAGGGGATTGACTTTCTTTTCAAAAATTTATCCATATCCTTAAAAAAAAAAATTCAATACAAAACCCAAACATAAAATTCAATAAAATAAGATAAAAATCAATTAAATTCTAATCCTAACTATTTATAATGTTAATGTTGAAATATATTAATAAGTAACTAATATAAAATAAGATTAAAAAAATTTATATTTTTCTTAGCAGGTATTCTTAAGTTGTGACATGCTCTTGATTCTTGGGATTGATGTGAATAAAAATATGTTTATCAAATACAACTTTTTAAGTAGTGTTATGAATTTATCTAATTACATTAAGTTTTTGGTTAAAAATTTAGAAGTTAAAAATAGAATTGTTGACAAAGAAAGTTTCCTTTTTTTTCCCCGAGGATTTATTCTTAAAAGGAAGACTTTTATATTATTTCTCAAAAGGTATGCAAGGCCGTTAGAATATTTTAAGGTGAGCCAAAAGATAAATATGATTATGGTAGTAACTATGTCTTTTAGGGTGGCCAAAATGTATTGAATAAAAATTTATAAATATAATTGTAGTACTAATTATACATATTTTTTTGAGGGTGGACCTGGGTCCTGCTAATCGCAAATCAAGTCTAAATCTAATCAATGAATCAATCTAAGATGTACTATACCATCTACAACAATCTTTAACAAAATTGAAAACAGAGTTGTCGAAGAGGTCTTTGACATTTTCTAAAGACTAAAATGAGTACGTTGTATTGTGTTAAGATGGTTAATTACACTCTTGGAGAAGGCAAAATCCCCAATTAGTCCTACAATTTTTATTACTTAGTCATCTACGTCCAAATTGTTATTTATAACCTTTAGGGTCCTTCAACTTTTTATGGATAACGGGGATGGGTTTGATTTGCGTGATTTTGTACATTTCAAGCCATGGCACTGATCAACACTTGGGGGTATTTTGGATGCTTCACTATGTCCCAAATTTAATAATTAAACAAAAGTCTCCAAACTTTTTGTTTGCAATGTTATCAGATCCCTTAGTGCCAGAAAAGTTGATTTAGAAGAACTGGAAGCAAGCATGCCTTGTGTGGCATTTTGGACTATCATTGATCATTTTCATGAATTGAGCTCCACCTATTTCACCAGCTGATTGGTGAATTTCGTTATTGTTTCTTGGCATGATTTGATCAGAAGAAATGATGCTGCAAAGCCCGCTAAGTGTGTTGTGAATGGGACCACCCTGACTCAATTCAAAATCATCCAATCCATATTTTGAGACATAAATCATTGAAGGATTCTCCAGTGATGAGCTTTGAGAGGTTTTCGAAAGATTAGACTAGAGGAAGGAAGTAAGAGCTGGATGCGGAAAGTTGAAAATAGAAGAACTTTAGGGAGGAGGCTGCTTCAAAAGGGCCAATATTAAAGGCAATTGGTAAGTTAAGGGAAGTGATTGAACTAGGAGAATATTAATTTTCAGTTCAGAAGTGGGATGGTCAGTGTTTGATGAAGTAGTAGCATGATCAATCACAGAAGAACTTCACAATTAAGAACCATTAAACGGCAGTGGTCGTTGAAGTTTCTGAGGGAAAGGCCCCAGAGATAGGATGGTTGCAAGGTGTCCAAAGGATGATTAGACTTCATTTTAGAGCGCAAACCGTAAAGATCAAGTCAAGCTCTTGGAAAGGTTAATGACCCTCTCCACTGTGATGTTGGGATGCTAGTAAACTCCTGAATCATGGATTTGGTGTTGTCTGTCATCAGTATTGTTGTTGATGAACACTTTGAAGCTCTGGGTGGTTTCTTGGGATCATGTGCCAATAGACGGCTGATGATCTGCTGCTGTTCTTGTTGTGTTAGTAGCACTTGTGTTTTGAGGCACAAAAGAATTAAAACAGCAGGATTTTGGACCTGACCTTGATTTGCAAAAAGTGATTGGATTTGGAGTGATGATGATGAATTCAGTAGGTCATCAGAACATGGAGTCTTTGAATGGTTGCTGTGCTTGCAGTGGTCTTGTTGGGGTCGAAATATGGCTGAGGACGGTGTTGGCAGTTGGTTAATTAGAACTAACAGGGGATGTACCATGAAGGACCTAATAGTTTGGCGGCTTTTTGTTTAATTATGAAATTTGGGTTACAACAAAGTCTCTAAAATACTCTTGTGTGTTGACCAGCAATTAAGAATTCCCGTTGACATTGCTGAAAAGTATAAATGTAGCAAAAAGGACCTAACCCGGTGAATGTAAAAACTTAAAAGGACCTTAAAACTTAAAATTAAGGATTTGGATCTAAATGTTAATTGTAGTGTTTCGATAAATAACTCTTGTACAGAGTTCATTAATATCTGTGCGTGGGCATTATTTCCGGAGAAGATGCAGTAATTTGAGGTTTATCAGGACCAATGCTACGGGCTTCTGGAATCCAATGGGGACTGTTGATATTTGTTTGATTCGAAGCATCCGGCTAGGAACTAAATCATTTCCTTGTATTTGAGAATAACTTCTAGATTAATAGGAAGGAAGCTTAATCAAATTACAATTGAAATATGGTTGAAAAAAACTCTATTGATGGGAATTCTTCCTATACCTATGAATTTCATTGGACAAAAAAATGAATTTCTTTTGAGACTATTGTTTTTCCCTTCTTGTCATAATCTTGAATCCACGTGTACCAGCGGTTCGACCAACGGAAGATTCAAGGGCTCAATCCTGGATACCTTACAAGGATTTTCTCATGCCTATCATGGACCTATCCAATGTACCTTTGTAGGCCAATGCAAGGATTCCCCATCCTTCCAACAAATATTCAGCCTTTTTCAAATCTCCCCAAGTAAGATTTGAACCAACGCTTACCTGGCCAATGCTTAGATCCGGCTCTACCCAATCTTTTCTAGTTTACCACAACTAGATATTGTTGGGTCATATAGGATTTCCCATTCTCTCCCGCAATCGAGAGATCCTTTGTTTTGCCCAATAAAGATTCATTGATTCATCAAAAGTTTGGATTTGTTTTATATACCTGTCACTTTATCTTTGTTAGTGTTGTCTATAATGATAGACGAATAACGAACTTTCAATTGAGGTCGATGGACAATATGTGAATATTCCAAGCCGCAGAGGTGGCTGTGGCTGTATGATGGTTTATGGCATTTGAGGTGGTTCATGGCAGTTCTAGATGTGAAAAAAGCCTAATTAAACTTGTTTAAATTAAATGGGTTTAATTTTCTTGGGCTTATTTTAGTAAATTGATACATGAAAAGCCCTAAGACCCTAAGAATTTGTCCAAACGGATCCAATCGTGTTACTTTTTTTTTCAAGTTCTCAACACCCAGCTGCATGTCTCTCTCTCGCTCTACTCTGTTTCTGATCTTGCCGTCAGTCTGGGTAACTATCTTTCTTCCTCTTTCTAACCATCTTCCTCTTTTTTTACTACCTCTTTTCCTTCTTTAGTCCATCAATTTTGCCTCCGCCTTCTTTAGTCCTTACTTTCTAAGTAATAAAAGTTGTAGGACTATATTAGGTATTTCCCTTGGAGAATTAAAGAACAAAAATACTGAAGCATGATGTGAAAACTAGCAAAACAAATTTGAAATGTCAAAATATATTCATGGGTAAGGGATGAAGTAATAAAATGGAAAACTGTGCCCAAAGTAGCTTATATAACCTTTTGTCCTTCGTAATGAGGATGATGAAAGAATCATGTGAGCCCTTTTGTCATTAGGATTTTCCTTTTGCTATAATTGTATGCTTATACAAGGGAGAAGAAGAATGGTAATGTGTCTGGCTATATTACTCAGAATTTTGTGTGTGTCATTACATATACATGTTTTAGAGTTTGATTCATTACTGTTCAAAATTAAGAATATATGGGTACATATGATAAAAGATCCAAAATTTGGATACAGGTATGCTGGTGCTTTTTACAAAATTGATAAAATTTATATATTATTTTAAATTTTATATCTTTATATTTATGGATCATGATCATAGTAGATAATGTTTAATGGAAAAAACTTGTGTCATAAAAAGCAAAATTAACAAAAATTTTAATTGAAGCCATAAGTTACGAGATAGGGTATTCTCATCTACTCTATTTGCTTCATTTATAGTCATCATCAAATATCATCATATGTTTTGTCTCTTGATACAGCGGAGTATCATAATTTCTTTTGCTATGTAGAAGTATCATGATAAGCCCACAACGAGAATTGTTCTTCAAAAATCCTTCTGTCAACATTGTGTGTCTGATTGAATAAGCTCCATACTCTTGAAAAAGCACCATGTTCAGCATAAACTTTCTTCTAAATTATTTACTTCTGTCCATAGACACCCCTTGATCCTCTAGTGCCATCCTCACAACTCCATTATTGAATCTCAAGGCCATGCTTCACAATAATATTTAGAAATCAAGGAATGAGCCAACAATAGTATTACTTTATGTCCATTTGTTCTAGAGGAGACATTATAAGCTGCTAGCAACATATCTTGCATAGGTGAAGTACAAGACAAAATAATCTGACATCCCATCATTTACTGCTAAAAATTAAGGTTAAGCACATTCATACTTGTGCTCTACAGCTTTCCCATTATCTTTCTCCCCACAGATTTCAATGATGAGTGTTGAGATAAATTAGATTAATTCTTTGTCTTTTTCTAGGTTGTGACTTATTAATACTGGTACTCTTATTCTGCATTTAGTTTGTGAGATGGTATGATTGAAAGGCTGAAGCCATGATCGAAAAAATTTAATTGGTGACAATCGATCTTTGACTCTGTTCAACTAATCCTGGGGAGTTGATGGAATAAACGTAATACTCCAGTAGTCTTGAATTGAATGTCCCATTTTGATTTCGTTTGACTTTTATATAATTTCCCACTTTATCCTTTTCAATATTATAATAGTAATGTGGCATTTAAGTTAATAGTTGTAAATCCTTAACTTAAGAGGTTGTTAATAGAACTTTATATAAAAAATTTACTTATTTTTAGAGATGAGAAATTCAATTCTGGACATTGTAAAATGGAAATTGGAATGGGACATTTAATTCCGGACGGAGAGAGTACTTGTTTACCTTGTATGGTTCATTCATCCTTTGGTTCCTAAATGTTATTTTGAGGTCTTGACTTCATAATGGGAATAATTTTGTGTGTAGAACCACTTGAGGATAGATGTTTCCATGAATAGAAGTAATTATGTCAAATATCATGATAATTTAGGACTTGTGTATGTTTTATTGTTCCTAAAACGGTTAAAAGTATTATTTTCTAAATTTATTAAGTTTTATTGTTCTTCTTGTTGGTGGAGATAAAGCTGATTTGAATAGTAATGTCACCATTGAGCTTGCAAAACTCAACAAACTGGAGTTAGAGTCCATGATATTTTGATAGTGGGAGTGTAGTTTATAAGAAGATATGGTTTCATAAATTCTTTTACTCTTTTTTTTTTTTTTTGTCTTAATTAAAGACTTTTGGTTTTTAGGGCATGGTGTCTTTTTTTTTTTTTTTTCAAATTAAACATTAACATTCTATGACTTCTTTATACAAATTTTAGTTTCTTGTCTAGTGCATGCTTATTCAAATTCTGGAACCACTTCCCTGTAAACTTAAATATTGGACATTTAATGAATCAAGACTCTTATGCACCTATACCTGAGTATAAGCAACATACGTGAGGAATTAGTTTATACGTACATATATCATTTGTTGCTCAATCAATTTAGAGTATTATAGTTCTTCAGTTTGTGGGAAGATGTCTAAGTTTTTTTAAAAAATGTAAATCATTTTCTACAATTAATATGGTTATGCAGCAGCATTAAGCATAGCCAATTGTCATAGGTGGATCCTATTAGTTTTGTACGTCTTTGCTTTTTGCATGGTATAACGAACAAGTTGTTGCTGAAATAGCATATTATTTTAGCTAGTAACTTCAACTTTGAGTGATTTAACAATTTCTATTCAACTTTGTGAGATTTGACAATTTAACTAATTCAAAGTAGTCCAAAGAACATTATATTGAACAGGGGACCACCATGTAGTGATTAAATTGTCAAATCTTGCGAAGTTAAATGGTCTAATTTATATGTTTGTAATTTGAATTTGAGTGATGAAATTGAAAAATACTCTTTTACTTAAGTGGTTAACTTTAAGCTATTTGTCTAACATGGAAGTGTATTGCCGTGACATGTTGCCAGTTTACTATGTTTGATTGCTGCCATTGTGTTATTCACATTGTTATATTTTATTAGGGTAGAAGTGTTAGTGCCTATAAACATTTTTGAATTTGATTTTTGCTCTTCAACTCTTTTTGCATCGATTTTTTCCCATCCAACTAATAAAAATTATAATATGTAATCATAAAAGTTTGTCCTCGGTTAATTTTGTCCTTTAAAAGGTTAATGGTACTCATGTGGTAACTTATATGTTCTAGCTTTACCCTCTAACTCAGAAATGAAAGGTAGGATGTTCTTTCCTGTAATTTTGCCAATTTAAAGGCTAATAGGATTTTCATGGGAAACATAAGTGATATTTTAGCAAATGAAAGCCTAACTTTGAGAGTGATCAAGTATGACTTAAAAGAGAGAGAACGACTATGAATGGACAAAAAGAAAATGACGATATAGGAAAAAGAAAAAAAAAGAGGAGAAAAAAATTGAATTTAAATATGAAATGAAAGGGTTGTGTTTTTACTAACACATGGACAAAACCAATGGTGGAGCGACTTTTGATCATTTTTGTGAATTGGATGGCAAAGGTGGTGCAAGAAGAGTAGAGGACAAAAAACTAAACTCTAAAAGAATTGAGAGGTCTACTTACACCCTATTTATCCTATTTTATTATGAATTGGTGCTGTGGAGAGAAGCAGAAGTACGAGGGTCTAATAGGGAGGAAAGAAAGGTAGATTCTTGGACTGCAATGGTGGGTAATGCAAATAATCCTAGTGAGAAATATCTTGTACTCTGAATGCCTATTTTTAGTTCTGTCACTGGTGACACTGAGCAAATCAGAGTAGCTAGTCAAGTTCTTTACTGTTAGGGTTTTTTTTTTTTCTTTCTTTTTTGTGTTTTGTTTATGGATTCTCATGTAAAGGAGTAAGCACCAATATGTTGACAATAGGACTTAAAATATTTTTTAAGTTTTGAGCAAAGAGGCAAAGCCTTATTTGTAGAATGATTCAATTTCAACTTTACAAATATATAATGGCATGTTGTATTTCAAATATGAGGATTTGTTTACACTAGAATACTGGGATGATCGTCACATATTAATATATTTATTTAATGCACAGGTTTTGTTGATATAGTTAGAAAACAGTCTAAATCTATCACGCATTTTAAATAAGAATAATGCCAATTATGTGGATAACTCTGTAACATGCTACTACTCTTTTCTTTTAAATTTTGGTTTAACCTACCACAAAAATTTCGTGAGTTCTCTTTTTTGCCATTCGATTTGGGTCTGATTTCTTTCTTGATTGCATTTCTCTTCAGGTGTTTAGCCACATATTTCACCTTCAGCTTGAGGAAGATGTCAATGAAATCATATTTGCTCTTAAGAAAGAAACTCCCATCGCAGATGATCATTTCACTGAAAACTGCAAGGCAATTTCTGAATTACTAAAGTTAGAAAAACCAGCATTTGGCCAACGCATCTTAAATGCTGCAAGTAAAATCAAGTGGCTGAGATGATTCCAGATACTTAATGGACTCTGGAGCAAGTAAGCATATACTTAATCTTCTCCATAACAAATCGTGCTGGCGATTTATTGAAGAAGCTAAGCTACATCTCGATTATCCTGTGTTTTCAGCTCCTGCAGCTGCAATCCATGAGAGTTGCATTGCTCAGGACTACCGTTCAGCAAGGAATAGAGATTGTTTGGTTGGGATGAATTGTCATTCCATTCAGGCCTTATTTCAACGAATCGAGATTCCTTTGTTTGGTTAGCTAAAAACATATCAGAATGTAAATTGTAAGAATTGCAATTCTTGATAAACTATGGAATGGACATTCTTTTGTTGAATATTAGAATTTCAATTTCGAAACAATGAATGAGTTATGAGAGTGACTGAATTATAATATTTTCAAAAAATGTCCCTAACTTATCTTCTGTTTCTCTCAGCGTTACTTTGAAAGCCCATTCTCTTTGCTCATAACTGAACATCCGTCCTTCGGACTGTTGACTCACTCAAGATAGTAAAAATCCATTAGAAGGGGCATACTCCAAGGTTGGTTTTTTTTTTGAAAAAAAAAGGTCCGCTGTTTCCTATTGATTATATTCTACAAATTATGATTAAGATCTTGGTGTCAAAATCTGATTTTCCCATTGTCTGTGCTCTTCTTTCATCTTTCATGGTTAGATTTGTTTATACTTCATTGGTATATATATATAGGCTGGGATAACAAATTATGTGCTCTTCTATTTATATATATATAGATAGAAATGATTTTCATGATTTTCTTGTTCTTGACTTTTGGGTATTGGTTTGTTATCCAAGTAGTATGTAGCTTATGCTGTTCCGTGAACTAATTATGAAAAATTTAGTGTTGTTTTTTTGTTGTGATTGATTTCTTAATTTTCAGTTTCTGGTTGTATTTCTACAAATTCAAAATTTCTAAATGGTTAAACTGAAATCATGGTCCTTTAACCTTGACTTCAAATTAAGTTAATTTTGGTTCTGAATCTCCTAACAGGAACCTCACTATCATCATTCTACAGTTCCACCTAAATGATTACTTCCTTCTTCAGCCTATAATATATGTGACATTTCCTGTATCAAATACCAAGAAAACTCATTCTGCTTGCTTGAGATCGAACTTTCTCTAGTTTGCTCTTCCTCACGGTGATCATGAGTAGTGGAGGCCTGAAATTTGTGTGTACGATGGTTTTATATTGGTGTTGCTGTGAGGGTAGTGGACCAAGTGATTCAGAAGGATAGAAGGACCTTAGCCATTCATGAGGGTCAAAATTTGTATTCTTCCTGAAGCAGAAAAACAACTATGCAGAATTTGCGTTTTTTTCTTTTCTTTTTTGGCCACCTTTGATTTTATTTTGTGCTATGTTCTAAGTTTAACACCCCTCGTCATGTTCGGGTATAACATCAGGCTACCACAACGCGTGATTAAAAGGTATTGTTCATTTGTATTTATGATAGAAATATACCTAGACATCATAATGCAGGTCGCGAGTTCAACTCAATCTGCAGACTCTAGCCTTCATGAGTTGCAGCTCCTAATAGAACAGTCGAAGTGCGTACTGGAGCTTGGCTCGTATACAGCTAAAAAGGGAGAAAAAAAAAATGGAAATATACGTGGACACCATCGGTAATCAAATTAGGGTTAGATTATAATATAATTTCTAGGACTTTAATTTACCATAGGAATAAAGGAAATTGGTCTTAATAATTAACTTTAGTACTTGATGTAGAACAAATGTTCAAGATATTTTTGGAGCAATTGGACCGTCTCAAGTCTAAACAAAAGAAATAAAGAAATGGTTAATCAATGTTAGGGATCTTATTTTGTGCTACCTATTGTGCACATTTTTATTTCCTAGTTTGATTAGGAAGCTTTAGTAGTTTACTTGGTTTTTATTTCCTACTTTGATTAGCTTTAGTAGTTTACTTGGTTTTTATTTCATTGTCTGATTAAGAAGCTTTAGTAGTTTACTTGGTTGCTACTCCAAGTAATTTCCTTTTAACACAGAACTTCTACTAGAATAAATAAGGATGTATGTCTAAGGGCTAAGCATTCAATCAACTATCAATAATATTTCAAAGTTTCTCTCTCTTTCCATGTGAACTCAAGGTTGTTCGAGGATTCAAACGTTTTTCTCATTTGGACTAGTACGCTAATTAGTCTCTCGTGTATATTCCGCTACATCAAGTGGTATCAGAGCAATTTTTTGCTTGGATCGATGGCACTCAACAAGCAGGATGACACACCCATTAACGTTGCTCGTGGGTTTTTGATCTTCGGGAGATGGTGAAGAATTAGTAAATATAGATCACAGAACTCCGTGATTCCTGTAGCTGGGATTTGTGATGCAATGCAGTTACTGACCATCAACATCGACCAAGGAGCAGGGAGGGTTAATGGGAATTGCACTCTGGGAGTTGTCTAACGCCACCCCCTTGACCTTCATCTGGATCCGCTAAGGGATTGCCCGACGCTAACCGTTGAGAATCAAATCGTTGTCAAATGCCAGCCCCATCATGTTTTTGACAACGAGCTATCCAGATCTGAAGAAAAAGTTGATGCCATATCGAGAGGAGGCTGACAGAGACAGAATTAATGGTTTCACGACTACCGTCTGAAGGTGGATTTGCCCTCTTTTAGCGGTAATCTTCCTATTAAGGAATTTTCAAATTGGATTTCTGAAGTTAAGAGATTTTTAAATATAATGGATGTGCATGAATCGAATCAAGTAAAATGGTTGCATATAAATTGAAGAGTGGTGCAGCAGTTTGGTGGGATCAATTGCAGGCCAAAAGACAGAGGCAGAGAAAGGATTCTCTACAAACTTGGAGCAGAATGAAACAATTAATGATAGATAGATTTTTTCAACAAGATTACGAGCAACATTTATTTCATGCCTATCAGAATAGAAGGCAAGGGTCAAAAACCGTGTATGATTACACGGCTAAATTTAATCGATTGGCTGATATCAATGATCTGAACAAGTTGGAAGGGAAGTGAGTTGCTAGATATCTCAATGGGTTGCGACCCTTTATGACCGCAGATATTATGGGACGTGGATGAAGCCCATAATATGGCATTGAAGGTAGAGCAGAAGGAGCGTAAGCTGACTTATTTCGGGTACCGTTGAGGTGCCAATGAGCCATCTGACTCGGCTCAAGAAAAAGGAAAAGCCACCTAAGCCATAGTTCCTACCGTTCAAACGAAAAGCACAACCGCTGAGGGGCTAAGGACCGGAGGGGGTGCTCAAGCAAGTGGTGCCAACAAAACTGCCCCCAAGCTTCCTAACCCATATGCTAGGCCCCTACCGAGCAAGTGTTTTAGGTGTGGCAAACCGGGTCACCATTCCAATGAATGCCCCAATCGAAATCTACACTTAGCGACGGAAGAAGGAGATGAGGCCAATTGGTTTGTGGAGGATTGGCAAGGGGAAAACGATGGGGCTTATTTTGCTGAGGAGGAAGGAGAGAGGGTGAATTGCGTGTCATAGCGATTGCTATTCACTCCAAAGATGGAAGACAACACCTAATGCCACAACATCTTTCGATCAAACTGCTCGATTAACAAGAAAGTTTGTGACTTAATCGTGGATAGTCGTAGTTGTGAAATTTTATAGCGAGGCAGTTGGTGGAGCATCTAAAGTTGCTAACGGAACTTCATCTTGCTCCTTATAGCATCGGCTAGATTAAGAAGGGACCCATGGTAAAGATAACGAAAGTCTGTAAGCTTCTTATTTCAATTGGGAAATTTTATAGATCTAATGTTACTTGTGATGTCATTGATATGGATGCTAGTCATGTCTTATTGGGTAGGCCATGGCAGTATGATGTAGATGTGATGTATAAAGGTCATGAAAATGTCTATTATTTTAATTGGCAAGCTTATTAAATTTTTATGGGACCTATTAAGTGAAAGGAGTGTGTAAGACCGCCTTAAGAAGAGGGGTCATCGTTTCTAACCGTTGCTTGTTGCGATGATGAATTTGTAACAGATTTCAAGGAGTCCAAGCAGGTTTATGCCATGATTGTGAAGATGCTAGTAGTAGAGGATAAAACGGAGGTTACTAATATTTTGGTGCCATCAAAGATATAGCCGTTGTTGGAGGAGTTCAACGAGTTAGTCATTGATGACGCGCCTAATGAACTCTCTCCCATGAGGCACATTTAGCATCAGATCGATCTGGTGCCTGGGGCGAGTCTGCCTAATCTACTACACTATCGGATGAGTTCGAAGGAGAGGGAAATTTGAAGAGGAAAAGTGGAAGTGCTGTTGCAGAATGGACACATTCAAGAAAGTTTGAGTCCATGCAGTGTTCCAGCCTTATTGATTATCAGCCAAAGAAGCATGAAAGTTGGCGGATGTGTGTGGATAGTCGCGCCATCAACAAAATCATAGAGAAGTTTAGGTTTCCGATACCGTGACTTGACGATATGCTGGGCTTGTTAGATGGGTCGAAGGGGTTTTCCAAGATCGATCTACGAAAGTGAGTACCATCAGGTTCGTATCCGATCAGGGGACGAGTGGAAAACTGCATTCAAGACCAAGGATGGCCTTTATGAGTGGCTTGTCATGCCATTTAGCCTTTCTAATGTTCCAAGTACCTTCAAGAGGGTGATGACTCAGATCTTGCGACTGTTCATTATGAAGTTTGTTGTCGTTGAAATAAACGACATCCTTATCTATAGCAAAACAGAGAAAGATCATATGGATTATGTATGTCAAGTTTTGGTTGTTTTGCAGGAAAACAGGTTGTACATTCAACTCAAGAAATGCAGTTTCTTGACTTGTAGCTTATTATTTCTTGGCTATGTGGTGAGTTCTGAAGGCACACATGTGGATGAGGATAAGGTTCGAGCCATACGTGACTCGCTCGCTCCTAAAAGTGTGAGCTTAGCTACCTTTTATCGACATGTTGTTTGGAACTTCAGCACTATCATGGCTTTAATTATAAAGTGTTTGAAGAAGCGCAAGTTCATGTGGGGAGATGAGCAAGACAAGAGCATTGCTTCGGTGAAGGAGAAGCTGAGTACTGCACCAGTCTTAGCGTTACTTAGCTTTGACAAAATTTTCAAAGTTGAGTGTGATGCTAGTGGCATTGGTGTTGGGGCTGTGTTGTCCCAAGAGAAGAGACCGGTGGCGTTCTTTAGTGAGAAGCTAAGTGAGGCAAGGTAGAAGTGGAGCACCTATGACCAAGAGTTCTATTTTGTGGTTCGTGCTCTCAAGCATCGGGAGCATTATCTAATTCAAAGGGAGTTTGTATTGTACATGGACCACCAAGCCTTGAAGTTTGTCAACAGTCAGAAGAAGCTGGATAGTATGCATGTGCAATGGGCTACTTATCTGCAAAAATTTCCTTTCACTATTCTGCATAAGTCTGAGGCTACTAATCGCGTGGTTGACGTGTTAAGTTGAAGCACTCACTTATTGATGACCCTAGCTTATGAGATTGTGGGGTTCAAGTACTTGAAGGAATTGTACCCAGAGGATGAGGATTTTAAGGAGATATGGGAGGTTTGTGATCAGAGGCGGCCTATTGGGGAGTTTCACATCATCGATGGGTTCTTATTTCAGGGTAACCGTCTCTACATTCCCAAGACTTCCTTAAGGGAAAGCTTGATCCGAAAACTTCATTGTGGAGAGTTAAGTGGACACTAACGAAGGGACAAGACTGTGGCGAGTTTCGATGATAGGTATTTCTGGCCTCGAATGAAGCGAGATATGGGGAATTTTGTGCGATGGTGTCATATCTGCCAAGTTTCAAAAGGTCAGGTTGAAAATGCTGGTCTTTATACACTCTTACCTGTTCCTAATTCTATTTGGGAGGACTTGTCTATGGATTTTGTGCTAGGATTACCTCGCACTCCGTGAGGAATGGATTCTATGTTTCTAGTGGTAGACAGGTTTTCCAAGATATTGCATTTCATTGCTTGCAAAAAGACAACCGTTGCTTCTAATGGTGCACGATTGTTCTTTCGTGAGGTGGTTCGATTGTATGGGGTGCCCACATCTATTACTTTTGATAGGGATGTGAAGTTCATGAGCCACTTTTGGATTACTTTGTGGAAGCTGTTTGGTACGATGCTTCGGAGAAGTTTAACTGGACATCCTCAGACTGACGGTCAGACTGAAGTGACGAATTGGAGCTTGGGGAACTTGATTCCCAGTATTAGCTGGGAGAAGCCGAAGCAGTAGGATTTTACTTTGTCGTAGTCTGAGTTTGCTTTCAACAGCGTTATTCACAGTGCCACGGGAAAATCAAATTTCTCTTTGGTTTATGTGACTCCTGCAAGGCATGTTGTGGACTTGGTACAAGTGCCGCGGGGACTAAGGTTAATGTGGCAGCTGACGCGATGGCGAAGCAAGCACAAAAGGTTTAAGAACATGTGAAGCAGAAATTGGTTGAGACTAATGCAAGGAATAAAAAGACAATTGATAAGCGGAAGTGTGTCAAATTGTTCAAGGAAAGTGATCAAGTTACGGTGTTTTTATGTAGAGGTTTCTCATTGGAACCTACAAGAAGTTGCAGGTATGGTCCTTACAGGATGGTGCAAAAAATTGCGGATAATTCGTATGTGATTGATTTGCCAGATTCTACGAAGATCTCCAAGGTGTTCAATGTTGGTGACTTTTATCAGTATTGTGTCGCGGAGCTGCTCTATCCCAATTTGAACTTGAGGTCGAGGTCTTTCGAAGAAGAGGGGATTGATGTAGAACAAGTGTCCGAGATATTTCTGGCGCAATTAGATCGTGCCAAGTCTAAACAAAAGAAATAAAGAAATAGTTAATCAGTGTTAGGGATCTTATTTCGTGCTACCTATTTTGCATATTTTTATTTCCTAGTTTGATTAGGAAGCTTTAGTAGTTTACTTGGTTGCTATTCCAAGTAATTTCCTTCTAACACAGAACTTCTACTATCATAAATAAGGATGTATGCCTAAGGGCTAAGCATTCAATCAATTATCAATAATATTTTAGAGTTTCTCTCTTTTTCCTTGTGAACTCAAGGTTGTTCAAGGATTCGAATGTTTCTCTCATTTGGACTAATACGTTAACTAATCTCTCCTTCATATTCCGTTGCGTTAGTGCTATTGATTCAAAGAACTTGGTGAATAATTTGGAACTATAGGTTAACAAGTGCACAATAGAGAATTAAGTGGAAAGGTAACTCATTAGAGATAACAAGGAAATAAATAACCTAGAATTTCTTTCATTGTTACTTGATTTATTTTACTTTCTTATTTAATTTAGTAATTTAGATAAAAATCCATAAAAAACCACCATTTAGTTCTCCTCCTTGAATAAGAAATTAGAATAGTATTGAATCATTTAATTTCTTAAATTAGATCATTAGGGGAATAATAATTTTTATATTACTAAATGACACGTATATTAGTGTGTTATAAATTTAGCAAAAAGTTTTTGACACCATTGTCGGGGACCAAATTTCAAGCTTTTATAAAATATATATATATATATATATTCGTGTTATTTAATTTTCTTGATTCAAGCTCATTTTTATTTTATTTCATTTTTGAATATTGTTGTTTAGGTTCTTCACGTTTACTTCCTTATAATCTGAAAATAGAAAAGACTTGTAGAGAGAATAAGAAGAAAGCAAAGGAAGAAAAATCAATAATCCTAAAATGGTTAACAACGAGAAAAATAAACAAGAAGGTGTGGTTGATGATGGGGGTGTTCAAATTCAATCTAGTCTAATTCTGATTGGAACGATCCGTAAATCCGATCCAATCAAAATTGATTGCATCCAATTACTTAATTGGATTGGTTGCACGAATTTTCTATACAACCAATTAAATTGTTTCGATTGTTGCATATAGATGAAAAATAATTGATTAGAACCAAATCAAACCAATTACAATTTTTTATTTATTAAGTAGTAATAATAATAAATATTCTACCCCCATCCCATAAAGATTGTCCAGGTATCTTTTTTCATTTGTCCCAAATTATAGTTTAGTTTCTTTTTTGAGGAGAGGTAGTCATAAATTAAAAGATTAAATTACCCTCATTAATTCCTTCTTGATATCTATTACTTTCAATTCAAATATACTCCATTAAATGTTCCTATGAATTGAATATAGGGTATAAAAGAAAAATTGCTCTTAAAAATGATTAGATTAAATTACATTAACTTCTTTTCTTAATCTGTATCAAAACGAACATGAACTATCTTCATGGGACGAAGGTAGTATTATTTAAAGGTTTTATAATTACTTTAGTTAAAAATATAGGACTTATTGTAATTTTAACTTACTTTTAGTTTTATTATTGTAATTTTATATATAAAGTTAGATAAAATCTAATTAAATAAAATATTTTATTTTATTTTAAAGTTAATATGTAGGATCCAATCCAATTGATTGGAACTTCAAACATTGAATTAATTGGATGACTTTTTTACCTAACTGATTTAATCGGTTCGGTTGGATGGATGGACACATCTGATTCAAACTGAACTGATGAACTCCCCTAATTGCTAATCGAAAAGATAAAAATAATAGATAACAAGCAACCATGGTTAAGTAGCCAGCTGTTGCAAAAGTTAGGACAATAAGAGCCCACACGCATCCTACATTGGATAATATTTAGTCTTGAATTGTCACGTCACCAATTGAAGTTGTCAATTTTCATCTTGATATGATTACTAATGGTTCTCTAGGAAATAAAGTTTTATGGGCTTCCTTCGGAAGATCCACATGCTCATATCAGAAATTATTTGGATATCATGGTTGATGTCTCTAAAACAATACTACTTGCGCATCGAGGCTGAGATTTTTCAATAAATGATTTGATGGAAGGCTAAAGGAGTGGCTGATAAATCTTGCAAGTAATTCTATCACTACATGAAATTAGTAATTAGTGGGCAAATTTCTTGATAAATCCTTGTCACCAGACTGAGAGGCTGATTAAGGATATTAATAATTTTCAGCAGTATGAAGATGAATCTCTCTATGAAGTACATGAAAGGTTCAAGGAGTTACTCAGAAGGTGTCCACATCATGGCGTAGATCGTAAACATCAAATCCAAATTTTGTATAATGGGTTGACATTGAATTGGGCTTCTTATGTGAAGTCCAGATTTCCTATTACACCTTTGTGCACCACTCATTGTTACACTAATAAAAATCTTATTCACAATATTTAATTATTATCTTTTAATATATTTTAATATTAAAGCTAAAAAAAGATAAACAAAACAATAGGGGAGCCTTATTTTTTAGGGACATGTGTTAAATTTCTATTGATGTAATAGGGAGTGACACATAATTGTGCAATAAAAGATCCTGAACCTTTTAAGTGGATACAATTTGCAAAGGCTTCTTGATTAATTCAACTCCAGAGGAATCTTTTGAATTACTTGAAGAAGGCCATTATTATTGACAATGTCCATCTACATCTAGTGAAAATCAACAAGAAGCTACGAATTTTGTAGTAGATCAAGGTAAAATTAATTCAATCCCTACTTAAATATTTATAATACAAAGTAGAGGAATCATCCAATTTCTCTTGGAGTAATAACCAAGGAAATTCTACACTTGTAAAGCTAGCAGTACCTCCAAGATTTCAAAAAAAATTTCAGCAAAATGTTCAGAGACAACCTAATGTAAGGAGCTTCTAGTGATGATAAATTTTCAACGATTTATGCAGCAAATCAATGCTAGATTACAAAGTTATTAAGATTCCATAAGGATATTGGAGAATCAAATTGGTTAAACTACTATGCTTTATACAATAGAACACAAGGAGCCTTGCCATCTAATATACAAGCCCCACAAGATGATAATTCAAGAATACAACAAACCAATGTAATCAATCATCTTGAGGAGTGGAAAAGAGATTGAAAGTGTTGATATGAAGGAAGTTGTTAAAGAAGAGAAAATAGATGTGCAAAGCAATAATGAGGAGCCCAAGGACGAGGAAGCAACAACAAATATTCAAACATATGAAGGAGGTGCAATAAAAGAAAAGAAAAATCTAGAATATCCACCTCCACCATTTAATCCATTTCTTCAAAAGCAATAGGAAGAGACACTTTCAAGAATTTGTAGATAATTTTAAAAATTTGACCATCAACATTCCTTTTGCTAAAGATGCCGGGTTATGTAAAGCTTATGAATGATATCATATCAAAGAAAATGCATCTAGAGGAGTTTGAAACTATTGCTTTGACTAAGGAGTGTAGTGCTATATTGCAAAAGAAGCTACCACTGAAGTTGAGAGATCCTGGGAGTTTCATAATACCTTGCACTATTGCTACTAAATGCTTCTCCAAGGCATTATGTGATATATTGAGCAAGGGTAAGTTTGATGCTTTTGTCTATCTCTAATTAGCTTGGAATCGGTGAAGTGAAGCCTACTTCAGTTGGGTTACAATTGGCGGACAGAAGTATGGTTTATGCATGGGAAGTAGTTGAGGATAAACTTGTGAAGGTTTAATGGGTAATGGCTAGAAAGATGAGAAGTGTCTTAAGACATTGGAAGGTAGTCCACCATTTTAGAATATAAAACCATTTGAGGTGTCAAAAAAATCAAAGGCAGTTAGATATTCAATCGAAGAACTTCCTGAGTTAGAGCTCAAGCTATTTCTTTTCATATGAGGCCAATAAAAATGATTTTCCAAAATGCCCAAGGTTTTAGAAATATTAAAATGTTTCTTCAATCCTTCACAGAACATTCAATAACTAATAATTTCTTCATAAAACACTTAGGAATCAACAATTTGTTTTTTCTAAATGAAAATCTATCATGCTTGTAAAACTTTTCAATAGCACCTTTTCCACAAACAACAAAAACATTCTCGAAGTCATTATCATTCACATATAAATCCATGATATGCTCAAAGCCAAGTAATTTAGCCCCAAGAGTAGAGATAAGAGTATACCTCCTTGCCAAAGCATTATTAACAACGTTTGCTTTATCTTGTTGTACTCGATCACATAAGAGAACATCTCAATGAACTCTACCCATCTGGTATGTCTCCTACTCAACTTCAATTGGCTTTTCAAATGCTTCAATGAATGACAAATTCCCTTGACCACAAGTAATGTTTCTATGTCTCCAAAGACCTAACCAAAGCATACAATTCTTTATCATAAGTAGAGTACTTTAAAGTAGCTCCATTCAATTTTTCACAAAAATATGCAATTGGAATCCCTTCTTGCTTCAAACAACTCCAATTCCCAACCCCAATGCATTACATTAAGTTTCAAAGACTTTAAAAAAATTTGAATCCAAGAATAGGGGCACTAGCAAGTTTAGATTTCAACAAATTAAAAGCATGCTCTTACTCTTTTTTCTACTTAAACTTTACCTTTTGCTTGATGACTGTCGTTAGCACAATCCTCTCATAGTAAGAATCCAAACCATGAAAGCACTTACCTCACTTACACGTTTAGGAGTAGGCTAATCTTTCATTGCCTTGATCTTCCTCAACAACATGAATAACATTAGAAGAAACAATATGACAAAGAAAAATAACTTTTTATTGCAAAGAAAAAAAATCAAATAGCCTACAATTGTTCACTTCTAAGAATCTCAAATGTTCAAGATGTTCATCAATGCTTCTACTTTAGATCAAAATATCATCAAAGCACACAACAACAAACTTTCCAATTCAATTTCTTAAGATGTGGTTTATTAATCTCATGAAAGTGCTCAGTCCATTAGTCAGATCAAAAGGCATAACTAACCATTCATACAAGCAATGATTAGTTTTGAAAGTTGTTTTCTGTTCATCTCCTTTATTCTAATTTGGTGATAGCTACTTCTAAGATTAATTTTAGAAAAAAGTCAACTAAGACTAAGCTCGACAAGCATATCATCCAAACGAGGAATACGAAAACTATACTTCATCGTTATTTTGGTGATGGCACGACAATCAACACCCATTTTCCAAATTCCATTCTTCTTTGGTACAAGCAAAACACATCGGTTCATGCTTCTCACATAACCTTTCTGTAGAAGATCTCCCACTTGCCTTTGAGGCTCCTTAATTTGTTTCCTTCGGATTGGTTCTATAAGCAGGTTTGTTTGAGAGAGGGGCTTCTAGAACAAGATGGATTTGGTGTTCAATTTCAATTATAGGAGACAATGACTTCGGAAGCTCCTTTGGGAAGAGGTCTTCATAGTCCTTTGAAAAAATGGAAAAAACAACACTAGGAATGGAGGGATCAATGTTACAAGAATTAGAAATAAAAGAATCCGTATGTATCAACAAAGATCAATGGTCTTTGATTCACAAAAGCATTTTTGATCTCTCTCTCTCTCTCTCTCTCTCTCTCTCTCTCTCTCTCTCTTTTGCAAAGAACCTCTCCTTTTGAACATTCATTTCTGTTTCATCTTTCTTTTTCCTCTCAATATGATGTGATTTCTTTGAAGTGGGTTTCATAAAAAACACACCAACTAAAAGAATTTTTCCCAAGACTCACCTAGAGGTTCAATTTAGTATAATGACCTATGATGTTTTTCAATCATTACCATTGTCTTGGTGTTGGTAGATGAATCAACACCTTAACCAAAGTGATAAGAAGCCCTAGAGTAGTTATTCAAGAACCCTAAGAGATCCTATGAAGAACATTCATGAAAGAACAAGTTTGATTCAAAAGGATTCTTGAATTTGATTAATTCATGTTTGTGGAGTGTTGTCCAAAATTGACAAATGAAGAGAGTATTTATAGTAGTTAAACCTTAAAATATATTGATCTCTTGAAAAGTTTCAGATTACACAAAAAGAATGGGAGAAAACGGGAGGAAAACGCTGCAGTTTTGGCTGACCCGTCCTTCAACCGGTGGTAGTGAAAGCACTAGTTGAAGGACCGGTTCTTCTTTGCTCAGTAATTTAGTTTCACTGGCACCCGTTCACCCTCTTGTGCTTGCAACGGTAGATCTCTGGAATGTCCAGAAATTGCCCCAGTTCAACCGGCCGGTTGTTGCCCCTATAGCAACACCGGTTACCCACTGCCAGCCACGATTTCTATGGTTTCTCTTGGTCCTTCTTCCTTTTTTCCCAACCTATTTATGAATGTTCTCCCTTGATCTCAAAGCCATAATCCTCCCTTGAATGCATCATTTTATCCTCTCGAAAGCCTTGAATTGAATATGCATTCTATAGCTTCAATTCTTCCGATTCATCTCCAAGTTTAATCGCCTCAAGCATGGCTTCAAAATCGAATCGTTCTTCCTTGTTTTGAATGAATATCATCAGAGCCTTCTTCATTCTTAAAATATGATACTTGTGGCATTTAACATCCCTAGCCTTGAAAGGTTTAAATTGAACTTTCCCATTGTCTCTGATGTGATTTTCTTGTAGGTTGAAGGGTTAATTTCACACACAACAATCAAATCAAATCAGTATAAAATAAAGG
>JAOXNR010000031.1:2842667-2869672 GCA_028571225.1 Parsonsia alboflavescens
TTTTGATTTTTGTACTACTGTACCCCCAATGTTTAGTCTATATATAGACCCCCATTCTCTCCATCAAAGGGCAGAGTCTGATACCGGACGGAAGCCCATTACTCCCTAATAGAAAGAAAGTCTGAGTGTCTCCCCCTCATCCCCATTTCTCCCTCGTCCGATCTTCCTCATTTTCCCAGTTTGTAATCCTTTCTGTATTTTTAATTTGTATATTTGTTTCCCTTATTTATTATTACTATACCAAATGGTCGGCACAGCCACTTGATTTAAGTTCTTATTGTCTATCTGTTATATATATATATATATATATCTTTATATATATTACTACACCAGATGGTCGGCACAGCCACCTGATTTAATTTCTTATTGTCTATTTGTTTATCTTACTTCCTTACCTGAAATCTTCCCTTTCCTTTTCCCCCTTTTTGGGCCACACTTCCCGTCCCCCTTGGTATATATTTATACAGAAATGCTATGAAAAGTAACTGTTGGAGTTACATGGATTTATGGTGAGGCAATTGGTCAACCTTGCGACAAGTAGAATTAGATCAACAAGCAGTATATATTTTAATGATCTTTTTTCTTACATTTTGACCGGTGATTAATGTAATTGTTAGGTTTTTGTAAACAAACAAGTCATCGGCTGCGCAGCATTTATTTTGGAATATTATATAATCTCAAGATCAGTGACCTACCCCTGGATTTACATAATATTTATGTTTTTGTGCTTAATATTTTAAATCTCAAGGTCCATGAAATTTTGATCATCCATAATATAATTTCTCAAAGGCTTTATAGTTAAATATTAATTCTATAGGGCAATTTTCCATATGTTCACAGGGTCAAAAAAAATTTATAAATTACACAACATTTTCTTCATTTTAAAATATTATTTTTAAAAAATAAAATTTTACTTCCTTCATTTAGAATTAAATGTTTATATTTTTATTTTAAATTGTCTGGAACCGAATATCTCATTCAAATTTTTCATAAAAGAATTGATATTGTTATATTCAAAATAAACTAAGTCAATAATAAATTTAGTAATTTACCAAAGTTAAAATGAGACATTCAATTCTAGATAGCTGAAGTATTGTTTTTTCCTCTACTCTAATTATTTTTCTAATTTTCTCATCCCCCAAAAAATGAGAGTAATATTTGTCATAATAAATTAATGAAATACGTAGCTGTCAAGTATAAATTGCTGAAGCAAGTAGCAAACTTCAAGATAAAGCGTTTACATAACTACTTCCAGGGAAAAGTAGGACTATTATTTGAAATTAATGACTCGTGAACTCGACACGTAAATTTGTAAAGTTTATGTACAATAAAATATAAATATATATATATATTATGTAATAAATAATTAATATATTATCAATAAAATAATATACTAATGAGTATATAACAAATGATATTAAACTATCAAAGTTTAAACTCCTGATTCCAGCAATTTTGCTTTCGTCACCAAGCACCTTGGTTCTTTCTTTTTTTAAATATTAGTTCGTCTTGATGAAATTCTTTGTTTGAAACTTGGAAAAAAGAGTTAGGGATTTGGGATTTAAAGTTTTGACTTAGAAGTAGAAGAATAAATATGAAATTTGGAGAAGAGAGGTAATTGTTTTGGTGAATCGGTTATTGGTGGAATGAAAATAACCCTAGAATAGGTTGTTTGGTCGAATTTTAGAATAGAAACGAACCAGTTACCAGATAAATTTAGTGGGTTATAATTATTTAATTAAAAAATAGGGGATTTTGTGGTAGAATCAACCGATTTTATTGAGTTTATCGAGTCGACTCGTATATTGAACGATTTTAGTTTCATTCAAATTTTAAAGCGATTTGACACAGTTATGTGTTGTATAGTTGTAAACTTAAGAGTTCTGAGTTCACTGGTTAACAGGAGATTTTAACAACTTGATCTTGAGGGTTTACAATGGGTTGAGCTGACGTTGGTATGATAAAGTCTTTCTTTATTTTTTATACCATTGTTGAATGATGTGTTTAGATGAAATGAGAATTAGATAAGGTGGAAATCAAAATTGAAGAAAAATGGATAAAAATTGTTTTTATTTTGTGGGAAGCATTATTTAATTTGTGGGAATGGATCTTGTAACACTCTGAGCCTGGGTGTTACATGCTGCTTATGTAGGACAAGAGTAATCAAATGGATATCTAATCCAAAATCATTGTTGTGAGCATTGTTTTTTAGATCGGATCGAATCAATCTGTCAGATTATGAACCGATCATCAAACAGGATATTGGATCTTTTTCCATTAAAACCATTCTCCAGATGAAAAATAAGAATGAACAGATTGGTTGGATCGATGAACTGGTCGGTCTAATGTTGAACTGGTTGATTTTTCCAAAAAAAAAAACACAAATTGAACAAATTAGTTCAAATTTCAACCAAAAAAAATAAATATATTTTAATATTAAATAATTTTTCAATCAAATTATAAATTTACTCAAAATATACGTGATTATTAAGTATTTTGATCAAGAAAAGTCTCAAATGATAATTATTAAATAACATTATAAAATAAAGCAACATAAAAAATATGGAATTAATCTACGATAAAATTTGTAAGCTAACCTTTAAATAATATATTAAAGAATTAGTAAGATATGCATGATCTAATAAAAGGCAAAACAAGGAATGTTAAGTATGGTATAAAATATTTACTAATTAAAATTTATTATAAGTCCATATTTTTGAGTAATTTATTAGGATGTAAAGAACATGTGCTTGCGGGAAATTTAAAAATGACGTGGATTATTACTTATTTAAAGTTGGGGATTTTTACCCATTTACTTTATAGATATTGAATTGGAAGACTGTTATCGGGACATTTCAAAGAGGAACATATTGAATATTTTTCTTTAGTCAAGTTCGATACTGCCAATGTTTTAAAAACCAAATCGGACATTCAACTGAAAAAATTATTGATTCATGGTCCAAGCGTCTAACCATAATTAAAAGGTAATATTATAATAAAAAATAAAATCATATTTCTTATAGATAATTTGTTTTATTAATAATATAAAATATAATAATTTCATAATACAATAATATTCAAATCAAATTTATAGTTATAATATTAATATTTTTTATAATTAATAATTAAAAGTTATATTTTATTGTGTTTGAAACAAGACAATTTCTTCAAATATGCTCCATCAAATTTGCTTGAAGTTATGATGTATTTGTCTGTCACATAGACTAGCGTTTGTTTGTAGAATTTCTATCAAATTTGGAAGAGGTTCATGATTCACCTCAACTGTCGTTGAAATATTTCCTCCATCAACTGTGTCATATTCTAAATCTTAATTTCTTCCATATGTGTCACGTTCATCCTCAACTATCATGTTGTGTAAAATTATGCATGCCAGTATGATATCATTGAGGATCTTCCTATCCCACATCCTTCCCGGACCTTGTATGATCGCAAAACGAGATTGAAGTACTCCAGATGCACACTCAACATCTTTTCTCGCTGCTTCTTGATGTTGTGCAAACAACTGGGCCTTCTCCCCTTGTGGCAGTTGAATGGTTTTGACAAAAGTTTCCCAATTAGAATAAATACCATCTGTTAAGTAGTACCCAATATTATAATGTCTTCCATTTACGATGAAGTCAACCGGAGGAGCTTGTCCTTGCAAGTTCCATGTGAATAAGGTAGATTGGTTCAACTCATTGAGATAGTTATTTGATCCAACAATTCCAAAAAGGAATGTCAAATCCACAAATATTGAGATGCAACAGCTGCAAGCACTATTGTTGGAACACCATGATCTCCCCATGTGTACATGCCTTTCAATGCCACTGGGTAATTTTTCTATTCCTAGGACATACAATCTAGGCTTCCCAACATCTTGGGGAAGCCATGAGCCTCTCCTGTACGGAGCAATCTTTGTTGTCATCAACATTCTACCTTCTTATATAGTGTTGCTCGAAGACCTCATTCACCTAACTAAAAAAATTCATTAAGCACTCAATTACTCTACTTTCACCAATTCACAAGTTTTCATCAATCTCATCAAGAGGTGTTTCCCAGGTCAGCATTCAAATAGCGAAAATACATTTTTTAAGAGGGGAATGACATCTCTTCCCTGTCTCGTCACCTCTCCTTTGAAAGAATGGATACCGATTTGAGAGTCCATTGACTATGCGAAAGAATACATCCCTTTGCATTCGAAACCTCCTTCAGAATTGTGCATTTGTGTACACTAGAGAAGCGAGTTTCTCTTTCTTCACTTAACCTATCTTTGTAAGCTCTTCTCCTTCTATGCCCTTGAGACCTGCTCACTTGTTGATGCCTTCGTCATTGGATCTCTTTCATAAAAATTTCATTTATTCTCTTGCCTTCAAACGGTCGAATTTTTTACGGTAAAACTTGAATGCCCTTTGCATATACTCAAAATTAGACTATCCACTAGGAATGAGGTCTCGTGCTCGTTTGTAACAACATTTAAAGTATGCCTGTCCATTCACTTTAGTCCAATGATCTTTGAATTGTTTCCAACTCTTTTTTCTCCACCCTTGTTGGCACAAATTAACTGAGAGAAATAAGGGATGAGAAAATGTAGGAGAGAGTGTATGAGAAACATTTGAGTAGAGTGAAGTATTCATATAAGAAATAGAAAGAAATTTTATCTGAAATCCTCTACGAAATCTTATCTCAAATCCTACCTGAAATCCAATCCGAAATCCTATCATATCCAAAATCATTTCCTATCCAAAACTATATATTTTTTATTTTTCCTAATAATACTGATTTTTAGAAATAAAAAGTTAAAGGATAAATGTTGTAAAGATTAGAAATTTAAAAAGAAAAGAAGTTTGTATGCCTATTATAAAAAAAACTAAATCTGTTTTTTTAATAACAAATAAATATTATGAATATAAAACAAAAATTAGAAAGGAAAAAAAATTAATCAAGGTACGTAAAAGTTGCAAGTTAAAAGAAAATAAGAAAAGAAAAAGAAAAAAAAAAAAATATATATATATATATATATATAAAATAAAAAGATATCAGATTAATATTATTGTGGGGATTAGCCCAAATGAGTGTTGCCAAAAAAATGCACCGTTGCCTAAATTTCTCTCCTTGCTGGCATTTGAGATACCCAGCTTGGAGAGGGATCCGTCTGAAGTTTCTCTCTGGCGCCGCTCTTGGAGGTGCAATTGGAGGTATTTCTAATAGATTACATGTCCAGAGTAATTATTGAACTCTATGTGCGAACAAAAGGACCGGAGTCCCTACTTCATGCTGCTATAAGAAGATTGTTTGAAGTTTGTTGTTGTAACCCACTGGAGTCATACAATTTGATCATGGTAATTGAGTTAAAGACAACTCTGGGTATTTGATCAAGCTTTTAAACTTGTAATACTGAATCCGGAAGAATTATATGTAATGTATTATTATATACTCCCTCCGACCGAACGACTGTCCTAATTTAATTTACACCTATTTTAATAAAATAAAAAAAAACTTGATTAAAATTTATTAAAATATTATATTATCAATTTTCTTAATAATTTTTTTATTAATTTAGAAAATGAAACATTCAATTTTAGACAATTTAAATAAAATATAAAAACATTCCGAATAAATAAAGTATAAAATAACAAAAGCACGTGGTTTGAAAGATTTTTCCCGTTGCCATTGCTTTTTCAAAGTACAAAATTAACAAAGTTCCATGAGCATTTTTGTATAATGAAAGAAACTCTCCCTTGTAATGCTAATATTTATCATATAAAGAGCTCCAAATTTTGGCTGTTCATTTTTTCGGAAAAATATATTTGGATAGTCTCTCAGGGTCCAATTTTTCAAAACACAGCACCAATATCTTTCTCCCCCAACAGAAGTAGATGAAAATCAGAAGATTCGCTCAGAATAGAAATCTCCTTCTAACCGTCGAAACTCAACATTCAGGTTAAAACAAATTAAGAGCAAAGATGTACAGCAAGATTATACATTTGCCATGCTATACTTCTAACTATGAAGAATTGAGTCAAATCACTTATTCTACTCTACTCAAAACTACATATCCTGCATCTCAAATTCATTCACATATACAATTGAATGGCATCTTCTCCGGCTTCAACTTCCAACTTCTGAGACCATTGCTTGTTCTTCAGTTCCGCGCTGAAAGCTCACTTGAAATGATCTTTCCAGTTTGTGCAATCAAGAGAACAGGAAGGATGCAATTCTGGAGCAGCACCGAATGTCCAATCATTTCGGCACCAGGCAAATAGCTGCTGGAAGCATGTGCCCAGAATCTGCTTATCTAAGACCATTAGAAAATGGTTCCATTCTTCTATTCTATTCAGACCATAAGATCTGCTCATCTCATCCATTTTCCCATCTTCAGGGTCATTATTTTCCTTCTTTTGTTGGCACGATGCTTTGCAGCCACTCTTAGCTTCCTCTTAGCATTTCGCACTGGATTCACTACAGCCATGAGCTTCTCTTCTCGTTTCCTCTTATCCCTTCTCACTTTAAGATTCTTTTCTATCTGATTACATACTTCAACATATTTCAGGATTCCCATGTTATCTCGGATGCTATCGAGACTGCCTTCAGCAAATACCTTGTCCTCCTCTGAAGCAAAGCAAGTATAAATGGTAAATTAAGTTGAGCTTCTGATGGACAAAATAACGGAAATAATAATTCAATTGAAAGAGCAAATTTCAACATCTTCAAGAAATAAGATCATTGGATTTCTTGCAACTATGCAATCCCCAAACTATACATAGGGTGATGCATCGCCAATAGGGTTCAATTCTTCAAGTATGAAACTTAAAGAAAATCTTGTTGAAAAAATCAATTGACTCTTTGACTTTTTTTTGTTCAAATTACCAACTACTCCTCTCCCAAGAAAACAATTGCACCTTCTGTTTCCTTCATTTTATTTTCTATTTGAAAGACTAATGACCTTAGGTAACATGGATATCTGAAATTCAATATTGGGCAAGTTAGTAACATTTTTGACCCAACTAGAGCCCAAAACCGGTATCTCTCCTCTAAAATGAAAACCATCCAAACATAAAAACAAAAAAAAAAGGGAAAAAAAAAACAAAACCTGTATTAAACAAAAAGATAAAAAATTCAAACAATAAAACCAAGAAAGCAGCTCAAAATTGTTGTAACATGATAAAAAGGTAAAGAAAATCATTACAAGACAACAAGTCACAGATGCAAGCCTATTTGATTTATCAATTAAATCAACTAAAAAGTCATTATTTCGTAGGGTGCCAGTGTTTTAAGCCATTATCCAAATATGCATGGTCGTAAGTTTTCATGGGAAAATATCTGAGATTCGTAAACTTGAATCAAACAAGAACTTTGAAACAATTTAGTGCTAGAGTATATACCTGAAAAGGCTTTCCCAGCATATCCTTGTGAAATTTTGTAAAGAGGGAACAGCATCTCATAAGCATAATTCTGCACGTCATCCTCCACAAGTGGTGTGGAACTTAAGTTTTGGCTAAGCAGTTTAGGAGAAATTGCCTTAAAGCAACTGAAAACACTTCTCATCTGCATAAAATATTTTACAGGTCATCAGCAACATGTGTTTCTCATATGAAGTGAATGGAAAACTAATGACTTCATGCTTCAGTGTGACACAAACAAAGAAATGTAAATACTAAAATGAAGAAATAAACAAGCCAATAAATTTTTAGTTTACAAATTCACTGCACCTGTATACTCTCCATCTCCAGGGAGATCTTCCCCATTTTCTTGAGCAAAAAGAAAATAAGGAAGTCTTGATTCTTAGCATCCTTCTGTTCATCACCCTGGCCATGAAGCTCAGAGGTAAGATATGCAACGGTACTTTTTCCCTTCCGAGAATCAAGCAACTCAAAACCTTTAACCAACTGGCCTTGTTCGTTGTTTTCAAGGTCAAACCAAAACTTGCGAAAACTCTTGTATGAATGCTGCCCTAGGAGAGAATGCAACTGACAGATTGCAAATGCAAGGTTTTGTTCAATCAGAGAAAGAGCAGCTTCATCTGCTGGCTGGGTCTTTAGTTGGAAGAAAAGTGAAGCAGATGTGAGAAAAAGTGTAGCTGGTTTCATCAAGAAGGCTGTTTCTCTAAAAGATTCAGTAACATGTGCAAAATATAGTGCCACAAGACGGTTTGAAATGTTGCGTAACCACAAGTGTGGGTGCACTAGGAGCTGACAGATTATCTCCCATATCTCCTGCAACGTATAAGAACCCAATCATTAAAATAAAGGAACAGGATAAAAAGAACAATATTGATTCACGGTTCACAAACATCCAGAAGTTCATCGGAAAATAAGTAGGTAGTGTAATCAACCCTCACCACACGCTCCCTTCTCACCAACCCAAAACCTAGAAAAGAAAATAGTAAATAAATATCTATAAGTAAAATAAAATAAGTTCCACATCCCAATGAAGCAGCCTAAAGTTGGCAAGATATTTTGTTTGATCTGTTTCTCCCATTGTATTTGTGTCCTACAACGGATTATCAGTAAGAAGAGAATGCAGGCAAACACAAAACACCAAAACCTAAAGGAAACAACATTTAAAAATAGCCACTATGAACAGATCTTTTAAAAATAAGCAATTTAGCATCCAAACAGGTACACTGATGTGAATTACACAACAAGCCTTTCAAAAGAAAAAGAAGCAACAAAGTACCTGAAGATCTGTCTCAAAGCACAATTTCGGGAATTGGTGTAGTATCTTCTCCAGCATAACTAAAGAATAATAAGCTTCTTTCCACAGGGAAACATGTCCTTCATGAGATACATCTACACGGTTCTTCACAAGAACTTCAGACCGCAAGATTCTTTGCAGTACTGGCAATACACTACTGACATGTGTCTGAAATCCATTCTTTGTTACTTCTACAAGTAATCCAAGTACCTGAAAAACATGTAATGAAAATGCTTTGGAATGGCCATCCAGACAGAACATGTAAGATGAGATAAACAAAAAGTCCACTCATAGCTGCAGCAGTACAGCCATTAAAAGGGCATATGAAAGATTTTTGAAGGTACGGAAAGGCCACATGAAATCTGGCTATGCAGCTCCATCCTAAGTTAACAAAGTAATGTAAATTAATTCACTTTTGTTCGCCCAGGAGTCATGCTTTGCTCTGCAATTGACATGACTTGACCTTCATGTCTAACCATGAAATCCTAATCTGAAAAACTATTTACTCACTATTAGGGCCAAGAATTCTTAACTAGTTGTCCTAGTTAATGACATAAGATTCAATTGCAAAATATCTTTGTAACATTAGTTAGCTCCTAAAAGACCATGGATAAAAAATTTCAGCCATTTTATAAGCTTTGATATGGAATACAACAACAATTTGATCAAGTAAGATGCAGGATGGAAATTATATCCCACCCTACTCAATTTCTTGACACTCTCACAGTAGTGAAGAGAAACTCCCAAGACAGAATTTCATCTAAAATCTCACCTGTGCTGCAGCGCTCCAAAGGTGTTGCTTTTCACCCATATACCAAGAGAGACTGCATTGAATAATGGAGTGAAGTGAATGATGGCCCACACGACCTATAAGAAGCTTTATAACTGCCCCAGTCATTGAACGTACTTTGTTGTCAGTATCATTAGCCAAACAGACCACCAGATGCACAAATAGTGTCTGCGATTGCCCATCAAGAACATTCGTAGGAAACTTCATTACAATGGCATGAAGCATTTCAAGAACAGCTTCTCTCCCAGATGAATGTTCATATCTGCATAGAATTTGAACACACAGATGTTAATCTTTAAACAACATATTACACAAGTAAGAATTTTACAACGACAATTTTAAACTTGCCTCAGATTTGTAAGCAAAAAATCAACATGCTGTTGCAAGCGTTTCTCTGAGAGATGATAGTCCAGAAAAAATTGTAATAGAATTTCACTGCATTTCTTTCTAACAGGCTCATCTTGACTTCTCACCATCAACTCCGCTACCCGCTTGACAACATCATATATCTCAGGAACTACAAGCTTTCTTTTCAGTACAGCCTTCAAAAGTGAAAGGGCAACAAATGAAGGATTCCTTTCAATGTCAACAAATATTGGAAATTGGATTAACGTATGTAACTGATCTCTTGAAAGCGTAATCCTAGTATTACGTAGAAGCACTGTGAGCAACCTAAGACAAGATTCCATCATTGGATTTCCAGCATACCCTGAGCCTTGAGTTATAAACAACAAAGAAGTCTTAATCCTGTCCCCTTCTGATTCAAGGGATGGTAGAGGCAGTCTAACCAGAGGAGAAAGACACTTGAGAGCAGTAGAAACAATATTTTCGTACTTCGAACCTAGACAATCACAAAGCATTCCAATGAAAGGGTCTAACAAGGATAGCAGGTCCTCATTTTTTTTGCTTAGCTTCAAGTTCTTCATATAACTCTGTAGCAACCCAAGAGCAAACACAGTAATAAAATGAGAATATCTGGGGTCAACTTCAACTAATCGATCTGAATTATTTATTCGTATATCCACTTCATTTCCTTCTGGCTTCCCAGTCCTTGAAATAATAGCATTTTTTTCCTCACAACCCCAACCATTGTCATTCTTGATCAAACGGTACACAAAGATAAATAGTTCAGTCATATTAACAGATGGATTGGATTCAATACCAAGAGCAATGTGATTCAACATGCTCTCCAACTTTACTTTTAGTTTTGGGGTTAGCTGCTTTTGAAGATGAACTGTAATGCAAGAAAGCAGTTTTGGAGCATTTGTTCTGAAAGTTATGCTTTGGGCAATTAGTTTGAGGGTTTCAAAGGACTTTTGCTTTCTGGTCTCCTTCATCTTAGAAGCAAATTTCTCCTCCTCTTTCTGCTCTGAAACATCTCCAAGTATATCATCATCTATCACAGAAAGAAGATCATCCAGACAATAGTCCAGCTTCCCACCTATTGAATTTGCAGGAAACTTTGACAGTAAAAAATTTATAGTATATCCAAGTACATGTAACTCATAACCTCTTTTGAGGGTTGCCCTCAAGATTTGGACTATGAATTGCAAGTATTCCAACCCTAACTCCTTGAGACAAGAAGCCAATGCAGATCTAGCTTCTTCACGAATACTGTCTAAGCGATTCTTCAGAAAGTTAGAAATGCGATGGATAATACTAGGAAGCTGCAAACTCATACTTTCACCAGGAAGTAGTTTAAGTAGCTTGAGGGCAACCAGACTGATATTCACATTCACGCTATCAGAACCAGAATGCAACAGTTTCTGTATCTTTGGGAGAATTGTCTTCTGAAGACATGTCTGTATGTCAGCAACTTCCTCAGCAGAAGACCCCTGTTCAGGTTCTTTCTCTTCAGTATCATCAGCTTCATGATTCAATCCAGCTCCAGAAAAATGGAAGTTATCAAGAATAGAGCAAACCAGTCGCAATATGACTTTTTGCTTGTCTGGTTTTAATGCCATTTCCCTGAAACATCTATTTAACAGCAAATAGTACTGTCTCCAGCTCATGCGACCAGAAATAGATGCAAGGACCTCCAGACATGCATTTCTGACATGTTCACCTTTACCATGTTGTAAATCAAATAGTATATTGAAAAAGAGTGGGACAAACACTCTGTTTGTTATAACCTGATATTCATGCAGCAGTAGCTCATATAGCGATCCTTCCAAGCAAACCAATGAAGAATTAATGTCAATAAGACCATTAAATAATACCTGTGACAAATTTCCTGAGCTGACAGCATGTGAAAAACGAGTCAATGCCCTTGCTCTCCGGTGTTTCTGCACAAAGTATACAGCACCAGTGACATGGAAGATAGGGAGGTGAAAAAGTACATGTTATCCCTAATTTGAGTCTCAGAGGCAGAACTTCAATAGTATAGCTTTCAGTAAATTAATGGAAACATTAAAATGTATAAATGTGGATGATTTTTAAGAGTGGCATCCGTTTTGGCCCTTAGCCAATGAAATCTTATCACAGAAGAAAGTTTATATTCAAAGAACATCTGTTAGTATCCAGGAATTCATACCAAATAAACAAAATACTAGAAGGTCAAGCTAGATACATTTTTAATTTTTTAATTCGCAAACAATGACTCATACAAGTACACTTAGATTTTAAATACTGAGCCCTAAGATGTGCCTAGTATTCATGAACCATTAGTGGATTGGGTAAGAGAGTAACCCACACTAATGACTCGACTTATATCTTATAAACAATTATCTGACAGCTTTGGCAGTCATATAGTGATTGTGGAAGGATCTTCGTAATCCCAAACCAAACCCTATAATAAGAAGCTTACTTTTTGTAAGCCCCTACAAGAAACTGCAGAATATTGGGAAACATCTTTGGTTTAGGAAAGTTCTAGCGTTCATCATTTGGCTTTTGCCGGGTGCAACCATGCCACAACTGGTATTATTCATTCGGGGACTGACATCCATATTCTAATATAAACCCTTAGGAAGAAAATCACTATGCTAGATATTATTCATTTGGTGAAAAATGCAAAAAGTTCTATACAACAATCAAGTGAATTCACAATCTAAGATAAGACTTCCCAACAGCAATTATATCATCCTATATGTACACATACCAAGAATCATATAAAGTTGAAACAACTAGCATAATCTGATCAATCTTTCATTTTATGAGAATTTTCAAAATGGTTTCCAATTAAAATTATCAGCAGATCTAGTAAAAATTCTAAAGAAAAATATTAGAAAATATTTATTGCTAATGGCATATAAAATGGTATAACATAATTGTGCTTTTGTAGCATTCAGATGACTAGCACAAAAATCCTATGAGGCCATCATTAGTACTTTAAAACAAAATAATGGGGTCCTGTCAGATTATGATTGGATATTCAATTTGTTTTGGATATTCCAGGCTTACACTTACACCTATCCACTTCTACGCCTTATCCTGTAACAGCAATGCTCAAAATTAAATATAAAAAATCTGATTAAATCGCATGCATGTAAACAAATTCAGACATTGTACATATCTGATAAAGGATATCTTAATGAACAGTAGCATCCAACATTAACAAGGCGACACTCATCGAAGACTCAAAGAATTACCTGCAAGTGAATAATATTGCTAAAGAAATCTTGTTCTGGATCTTGACTATACAAAGCTCCATAAGATTCTAGGTTCGCAATGTTGGGTAGCTTTATTGCCATTGCTCGCAGTAAATCAATCCAAACCTGAAATCAAACACATAAGCATGAAAGTGAAGTTAATTCTTTTAAAGAATTTCATGCCACATGTTCCGATCCTTCTTGTGAATGACCTCAAGTGCACTCCACACTACAGGTGCAAGAAAGACTGGACCATTATTGTCAACTTAATTTCTCCTAGATCCACTTTCACATTAAAACTTCAACTCTCTTCAACAGGTTAGTCCACACCAGCTCCTACATTGTACTATCAGAAACATAGCTTCACAGAAAACAATAACCATAAGGAGGGAAAAAAAAACTGAGTAATAGAGTAAATTAAGAAAATAAAATTTCAGAAAAAAGGGCTACACTGCATAAGAATTCAAGAAATTATGAAAATCACAATTTTGATTTCAAGCTCAAAGCTCAATACCTTTTGGACTGAAGTTTCCTTACTCATTGCACTTCCCATATGCTTTAAAAAAAAGTTGCTTATAATTTGCGTGATTCCGGCCTCACACCAATGCCTTTGATTGGACACGTCCTTTCTTTCAATAATTTCATGCGCAAATTCAACAAAGCAAACCAACAAACCATATGCACTCTGCCTCAAAATCATTTCTTCAGATAACATATCATGTACAGCATGTGATAGAAAGATTAGCGCATGCTCCTTCTGTAGAGAGTAAAATAAGTCTTTGTTGATCTTTTCATAAGCACCGAGTACAGTGTCATAATCAAGGCAATCTGCCTCGATCGTAGATGTTGCATTCAGTTCTGTCAGAAGTTTTGCCTAGATCAAAATAGACAGATAAAATAATCAAATAATAAGTAACTAGTAAAAGAAAAGGGCGATAAGAATAGTCACAAAGATAGTAGTACCACAATAAGAACTGAAGAATCACTTTCAGAAACAGCATTAAGGACATCACAAACTGCTTCCCTGACTTCCAGACCAGCAAAAGTCAATAGAGGAGAAACAGAGCTGATAATCTTTTCACTATTTTCACTTCCTACAACTTTTACCACATGCTGAATAATCTGTAGAATGTCAACACAGGAATCTGGAAGGTGGAAATGGATGAGAGTTATTCACACAGAAGAATCTGTCCATGTATTTGTTTATATCTAGTTTCTTGGAACAATGTGTTTGTGTCTATGTGAGTGGGAGTAGGAGAGTGGAAAATGTGTATAAGCAACAAAATTACAAGGCTCTAACCAGAGTTCTTCTGAGATCTCCTCACCAAAAGAGGAAGCAAGATATCAACAAACTTCCTTGCTGCCAGAGGCTCCTTAATATACTTCGACAATAATTTGAACACATTGAGTTCCTTCTCCCCTGGATACCTGACCACCTTCCTGGTGGAGCAAAGCAATTGTTACAACCAGAGTAGACACATCATTGCATAAACTGAAAATCAACTGAGCCAGAATGCAAGTTTGGCAGGTAAATAATTAGAAAATTCATGATAGAACACAAATTATGGAACTAGAAATGGCACAGCCACCTCAAGTTAAAGAAATAAATTGCCCCATCAGATTTGCGGAACATCCATTTCATCCAATGGCAGACAATAAAGCACTCTAAAATACAATTTTGAAACTGAAACTAGAAATTAAAACAGAAAGAAAGTAAAAATTACTTAACAAGAAACCTCAGGAAAACAATAGAGTTGCCAACAGACACAAGAATCCCCATGTTCAACTTAATGAAATTCTACATACAACAATTGAATCTAAAAACGGTAACATATGTTGGCACAGTAAACAAAATAACTAAACCAAATCATCATGGAAGTTTAGGTATCGACGACGCATCTTGCCTGAATTTTAGAAAGATAAGATGATTATAATACCTCTTTGTTGCATTATCACGAGTGAAAAGAATATGCAGACCGCAAACAAGAACATCAAGGTGGGGAAGCAACAATATCTTGACAGAACTGTTGGCATCACCAATCTCAGAATCAAGATTCAGTAGGTTCTCCACAAACTTTAAAACACCCAATACAATGGCATCGGACGCTGAAGAGATGGTTAGCATTGAAAATATATCAGGAACAAGATTTTTCTCTCTAGATAACAGCGAAACAAACTTCAGGCTTCTACTCATGGCAAGGAAGCAAGAAAACAGCGAACTTGGCTTCTCACTACTTGCACCTTCTTGCTTAAAACCAGCAATCAAAGGTCTCAATGCTACAAAGAAATGGTCCCAAAATTCACATCCAAAATCATAACTCTCATATCTACCAAGTGCTAAAGATATAATCCTCAGGCATAAAGATCTCATTTCCTTGAACTGCTTCACAGATGTACTTGACTGCATGCAAATAAGGATTACCAATTAGAAAGAACTGGAGAGATAAGCCAATTTATATGTAAATACATTTATTGGCTTTATTTTGTAGAACAACATAAAAAATATCTAATGGCATGAATAAAATTTAAACAAATGAGCTCAAAGCCTTTTTTAATTTTTTACTCCTTTAACACTGGTGTGATCAAGAAATACAAAGAATTAGATCAACCATATTACATCTATATTCCTAACAATGTAAATGAATTACACGATTGTAGGACAAGATTTCTATAATACAATGTGAGTTTTTGAAAAAAAAAAAAAAAAAAACCCTCTTCATCTTCTGCATTTTTGTTATTTCATCAGTTCATAATCACATAGGGAAGGAAATAAGATATCATTATTTATAATGGTTTAAGTAGACTCAGCATTACCATGATTTCAGTTCCCATGTCCCCATCATGCTCTGCAACACTTCTATTACATCCAGAATCAGTTAATGATGAACCAGAGCTCCTAGTGTCAAGACTAGTTGTGCAGCTTTCCAGTATACGGACAACACAGCCCATTAGTAAATCAAGAAAAGGACTGATGTGCAATTCATCAAAAATTTCTAAAACTTCTTCAATGACATGCAAGATGCCATATTTCTCCTTCCAAGAAAGGGTCTTTATGCCATCAGCAGTAAATTGTTGCAAGATAAGTGAACCAAACCTATCATTTTGGAAATCTGATGCACCCCAAAAAGGTTTACTTGTCACGTCATCTCCATTGGAAACAGTCTGTAGAGGTTTCATAAGTAGGGCAAAGAAAAGTGGAAGCTCATGAATATCAAGATGAGCTAAGAACCCAAGTATTGCCCTCCTATGATACACGCTAGCATGCTAGAAAACAAAGGTAAAAGGAGACTTCATTATACATCTAATCAACAGCAACGAATATAATGTAGTAGAAGTTTTAGGCTACCTTTCGAGATGCAAGAGTTTTCAACGTTCTGACTTTTGGTACCAATATACGTATGACAACAGGCACAATAGAGCTCCTGTGTTGTTCGTCAATCAGATTTGATTCCCTGGACATGCTCCAAGTTGTGAGTTCCTCTCGCAAGTTTTTAGCATTGATCATATTTTTCAGATGCTCAGCATAAGGGAGTAAGAAGTCATCTTTCCAGTTTAAAAGACAGTCAAGAACCTTCATCTGCATTTCAGCATCATTGTCATCAAGCAGCCTGGATAATCACCATGAGATAAGTACAGTACTTTTACATTTGTAAAATTGCAATATTACATAATAGCAAAACTTTTATAGTCTTGGAATAACTGGGATAAAAAAAAAATGTAGAATTCCACTTTTACCAACCTATATTGTAAAACCTCCTTAAAGAATTGACCTTGATAAAATGATTTTGGATTCCGCATCCCACTAAACAAGTTTAACCACTCCTTAAGGACCAATTTCCACTCTTTACCCTTATGATCCACAAAATCATATATTTCCAGCCTGCATTTTCAATAAAGGAGACAAAATTTGATAAAGCAACAGGAAAGAAATCAAATTTTAACACAGTATGCTTAATGAAGAAAAAACCAGGTATAAAAATCACCTCGTGAGATCATCAACAGAATATCCAAGAAACTTCAGGAACAAAGGCATTACATCTCGAGACCGGTATTCCACATGTGGAACTTTCTGTAAAGTTTGAATCAATAGCGAAAAAACTGAAGAGATCGGTGTACTATCGGATGTAGGATTGGTGAAGGAATTGAAATATCCAACCAAATCTGGAAAGGAAATAAACGAGTCATAACTTTGGAAACTCATATTCATAAAGAAACAAGCAAAGACTTTCAGGCATTATGAAGACAGGTAATTCATATTCAAAAGCCATCACACTCTTTTCCAAGAACAACTGAAAAGATGTAATACACCTTGAGGATTGGGTAGCAATATACAAGACTAAACAAATCAAATACTCATTGTCAGGATAGGCAGGGACAAATATAGGTTTATAGAAAAGAGCGAATAGATAATTTTGCACACACCACTTGACGTGCCAACCGGTTCAGCATTGCATTGACCAGATTGATCTTGAGAGATAAGGAACCTAGATCCACAATGATCAAGATGCTTAATATACTTGACCCATACAAGCTCAAAATGCTGGTTAATAAGGGAAGCAAGGCAATCCATAGCTGGGTTCCATAAATAGCTAAACCGCTTGTGAAAGATGCCAATAATCCCATGTAAAAGAGCAGGGATGTAATCCCCAGCAATCCTTGTGGCAGACACAGTCCTTTGAATCTTAGACAAGAGAAGAATAATTTTCCTACTGGTGTCAACTGAAAGTGGAGTGGCCTCAATCTGAAGAAGAATCTCCAGGACCTGCGGTTACAGAAAGCATCAGCATAACCTTCCTAAGAAATTGGACAGCATAGATCAGTGACTATTGATCATACATTAGCATCAAAGTCATCTATTTGGCATGGTTGTGAATCACCATCTTCCAATTTCTTTTCGTTAGATTGTTTCTGAGAGGAAGATTCCAGCTTCAATGGCTCATAGTGGCATAAAATTCTTAGGGTTGAAAGCCTAAGGAATCCATCCGCGTGGCATAGATTTTCACCAAATGTCTTTAATGCATCCACCAAATTGACAGCTCCAAGATCTGGATAATATGTTTTACAGCTTTGCTGTGCCTTAGGCATAGATCTTCAAAGCAAATTAGAGAAGGTTAAGAAGATAGTGGTGTCTAGAAAGGCCAAAAAGAAAAATACAAGCACAGAAAATTTATCAAACAAACAAAAATCCAAAACAGGCAAGTTAATCATACCCATAAAGTGAATCCAACATATCATCTACAGCAGATAATATCTGAGGAGATGAACTGTATTTCTTAGCTAGACACAGGAATTTGCAAATTGTAGAACCATCATTTCCAGTTCCATCTCCACGGAGAATTTTGCTATAAGAATCCAGAGTAGTGCCAATTAGGCTTTGCCCAATGCTCTTCAGAAACCCTGTATTGAAGATTTTAACAAATAATTTGCTTCGATGATTTCATATGGGAAGTCATACATCTTCATTTTGATAACCAAAGGATGTTCTGAGCAAACAAAGAGTTTTATTGTCCAGGTAGGTAATTGATTTGTTGTAAAATATAATTGGCACTATAACTACTAGAGTTCCAATGCTATTTCCGGAAATTCTGAGTGTCAATAAGTTATATATTTATTGATTCATATATAAAATCAGCCAAGTCTGCTTTGCAAAAAATTCTTACCAGATTCAATCATAAGAAGATCCTCTAATGCGGTTAACAAGTTTGCAAGTAGCGAGAGACCTTCCTGGCCATCAACTACATATGGATAGCACCTGATAGTTCCCCAGAGCAGAGCAAACCTTAATCTATTATCAAGAAATTCAAGAGAAGATACATTCCCGTTGACCGCATTATTGATCATCCCAATCCAGTAACTGAAATTCTGATGTATGAAACCATGAATGCTCGAAAGCTTCTCTTTTGGCAGTCCATCTAACAATCCAGATGTAGGCATTTGTAGTTTCTCACAGAAGATTAGCAGTAAATATATGACTTCTTCCTCAGAACTTTCTATCATACCATTCAATGCGCTGAATTCAAGGTGGAAATTATTAATATCTCCAAAAATGGACATTAGAGGTTTAACAACATCACAAGAAGTATGCATAACTGTCACCTTACTATATTCAATTGGAAAGCATGCAGAACCAATACATCCTTGAGCAGAAGGCCTCTAACGAATGCCAATAAACTGAAACCAAGAGGAATACTTGTGAGACTCATAGAGATAAAAAGGTGTTTTGAAGCAAAAGAAGGGGTTTTCTTTCTCTTTTTCCTTTTGATTTTGAGCCCAATGGTACTAGAAAATGTAAAATCTTATCTAATCACATTACCTAGTGTTCCTTAAATTGAACACTGGAGCCCACTGAACAGAAATATGGGAGAGAGTTGACACATCATTGGTATAGCATAGACCATCAAGAATGCAAAGCAATAACTGCAAAATTTTATCAGTTAGTTCTGTAGATTGGTTCTCCGCATCCTGAGTGCAAGGTGTAACATATGTCTCCACTAGCAACCTTACTAACTGAACCACTGGATTGTAATCTGCAAAAGAATAAAACAGGAAAAACAAAATGGTCAGGAAATAAAATATAAGCATGAGACAAAATCATTTCACTGAAGAAAGAAGATGACAAGAAAATGTTGATTAAAATCCCACCAGAAGTTCAGAGAAAGAAAACAAAAGATAAAAGGTTGGATGATATCTTACCAGACATTTTCTTCACATATCCATTTTGCATGGTAGACAAAAACAGTGACAGAAGTCGGTTAAGATGCACTGTACACTCAGTAGCAACAGATTCCATTATTTCACCAAACAAGCCATCCCACACAAAATTTACATCTGCAGGCTCTAACTCCACACTCAATCTATTGAAAACTAAATTGAGAACTTCAAGAACGGAGTCTGAACCTACAGACATGCAAATACCCAGCACATAAGAAAGAATAAGATAAAACAAATCACAAAATTACCAAACAGTGGAAAATACCTTACAGATAGGAAAGCCTTTATATCAAAAAAAACTATCCCATACTGCTCCAAATGCATGATATGATTTCAAGAACTTATTGACAGTAAAAAGTAAATTGGAACGACAGCCCAGCAACATGCATGAGCCCAAATCATAAGCTATTGCACTTAAATACAAGATATTAAATTACCGCCAAAACCTCATCTAAAAGTTTGAGCAAAACTATACTTTACTATGCCTGGAAGATGCTAGTAATACACAACTTAAAGTATTATCTTCCATTCATGCCAAGCATGTTATATAGATACTTCAGAGCTCTACAACCTCGTGAAATAAAGGCTCCATCATTGACATTACAAAGATCACTGGAAGATTCATAAACCCTCTTATTTATTTTCACATGGCTCCTTAATGTGAACTCAAGCACTTCAGTTGAACCGAACTGAGGATCTATCTACCGAAAAGGGAGTATCAATTTGCCAATTTTCAGGATCTTTACTCACTTTTGCATCTATCTTTTTCCTCTTCCCTATTATTTCCAACACCAAGCTCCAATCTCTTCACTCCACTCATCTTCATGCCACTCCTCCCCTCCTTTCCATTGCGACCCTTGTCCTTACACACTACTGCTGTTTTTCCTCTCTTCCTCTATAAGATGATTCCCCTTCTCTTCCCTCTTAATCTGAACCTTGCATCCTTCCCTACCAGAGTTGAATCTCCCCTTCTTCAGACCCCCACTACTCATGAACATCACTAATGTATTTGCTCAATAATTAAACTAAACAGACAGGCTAAGCCATTGCTCTTTACTTATTACAATTGATGAATGACCCAAACACCTCAGTTTGTATAGGGGCTTAGTATAAAGTAGGAGGAGCTTTATAAAAACTCCATTCATTCAGGATTACTTAAAAGCATACTTGCAAAGCAAATTAGGGGAAGCCACTTTGAGGCATAGAAGAAAATGTATGCAGAGACTGGTATAATTACATACAAAAGTTAAAAACGCTTGCCTTCAATTAGTTGGTCATGAATATCAAATACAGATTTGCCCATCAGAAATTGCAATACTTCTTGTGCTCTTGAATGTAACCTTGAAGATGAACCCCTCATAACATACCACAACAATTCACTAACACCATATTTTCCCACATCTGATGTTATCTTGGCCACCTCAATCAGGACTCTCCTTATACCTGATGCATTAATAGTTAAACCTTAGATAAACGATAAACCAAAAACTAAAAACTGAAAGTACAACCTCACACATATATATATACATACATACATACATATATATATATGTCTACTTGATGAATACATGCAATATGAGAGAAATATGCAGTTCCCCAAGCAAATATTATTAGTGTATTCTTTGATCCTACTATAATAGTATTCTAGCGTGAAAGTGCAATTTGGAAATTAGTGATTACTACTAAAATAATGTGTTGAAGGTTGCTGGCAGCCATATAAAAATTTATTTTCATGAGCTATTGCCAAATGATCGTAAACAACTAAGAGAAGAGTCACGGAATGACAACAAAACACACAAAGCAGAATTACCTTTTTCAAGCTGTATGATAGGCGCATTCCTCAGTACAAATGATACAGACTCTGCCATAAATTCTTGCACATAATCTTTAGGGTAGAACCGTAGTCTTGATGTAACTCTGTAAGACATATATGAAGAAAAAGAAACTTCTATCAACTCAGGAAAGTTATATACTACATATTTAAAAAAAAAAAAAAAAAAAATCATGTAAAGGTAATACATATTGGCATATTTGCATTATATTACTACGTTTGTTATGAACTAAATGTCAACTTTTGACTTAATTCTGAGAGCCTTGGACCATAAAAAAGCTGCAGTGCTATCCTTTTGATTAATATGGTTAGTGGAACCATATTAGTGGGATGCAAATGGTAAATCTCTATAGATGGTCGTTAATATATCTTTTTCGATTAGAATTGAAATAGAAGACATTCAATTCTAATCGAAGGAGTATATCAATTGGGATAGAAAATCGATGAAATTATTTTATTTTCAGGAGATCATAGAATATCAAATATAGATGCATAAACTAACCTTCTGTGTATTAGAGTTGAAAAGTTGTTTCAAAATATGTCTCTATACAGAATTTGATAAATAATCTTTCCTCTTTTTTGACCATTGTTCCTAATAATATTTTTTATCTAAATTTTTTAGGTGATTTGACTAGAGGTTTGTTTGGTACTTTGATTAAAAAATGCATTATTTTTAAATTCTTAACCTGTGTGCAATACATGTGAAAAAATTACTAAAAACTAGGTGAGCCAAATATGATTTATTCCAGAATCAAAAGAAGACCCATTAATGCAGAACTTATAAATTGCTATATATGCTTAACCTATCGAAGAGAGAATTCCTGCCAAACTAAATAGAAAAGTATGCTCAGTGTATTTACTCACTTCAAAACATGAACGACATCCTTTGTCAGATACTTCTGCAGGTACATCATGATGTATGACCATGATGTGAAAATCTGGTGCAGAAATGAGATAAAAAATTCTTAAGAATCTACCTCATTCCTAATAAGATAATACACAAAATGCAATAAATGGATATAAGAACTTTCATGGATTTCACCTGCTCCATTATCTCTGGTTCCCTATCAGCACCTCCTTTGAGCAGAGATACAAAAGAAATTACAATCCTCCGGAGAAAACTGAATCAACCCATAAACAAAAGAAAACTAATGTTAAGGACAGTTATCAAACCAAAGAAGCATAATGACCTGAAAATGCACCCTCAAATCTTTGAATTCTACACTTCAAAGAATAAACATATTTAGGAACTCAAGCTACCACTAGACCACTAACTAGTCCGTGCCCATATTTTACAAATAAATGAATAAATCTTGCCTATCAAAAAGAACATGTCAATGATTTCAGAAACAAGCTTATTCTGAACTTATTTGGTTCTATACTGCCAATATTTTAGCCTTAAAAGGTAACTGTTTTCGGAAATCAAACCTCTGAGATGCTTTTCCTAGATACTCCTCCCCAAGTGAATATTCACATTAGACATGCACAAAAAATTAGGGAAAGCATTTCAAGATTTGTACTTTACCACCTAATCCTAAATGAATTAGAAAGAGACAATGCAATAATGGTTTCACATTTATCCTTTTTCTTTTAAACGAGAGTACTGATGGATATATAGATCTAAAGCATGTTTCCATGAAAATAGAAACACAAATTGAATTGTGGATATCAATTGGGAATAGATTTAGTGGCTCCTTATTCCAATTTCAAATAACCTTTTCCATAGCATTTTCAAAACAATCCAAAGCAACAAGCTATGCAATTCTATCAAGGAGCAAATAAATAGACACTGCTTAATAGAAGTACATATTTTAACAAAACAAAGCAAACAAAAAAGTGGCAGGATGCCACAAGGGTAAATCCAACACCACAAGTGACACATGCAAAGTTCAATCTTTCCAATGAAGTGAATAACTACAAATCAAGAAGAGCAGTTGGAAAACAAAGAAAAGGTAAAAAAAAGGGAACACATCAAGGCATGTGGTAAGGAATCTAATAGAGAAGGAAGGAACTCACGGTAAAAAGTCCTCCAAGAGATCTCTAGATAATGCAGCTATCAACCTGCATAAGTCCATAGAAAACATGAGAAACAATCAAAGGAATGAAGTAACAAGACCCAAAAATGTGATGAATGGGAATGTCACATCATTATATATCAGTAATTCATCCATTATCCATCAAAAGCTACAGATACAAAATCTGATTAATTAAACCTTAGTAGTTTCATGCATATATCTGTTCTTTGTGAAGTTGAAGTTTTAAAATTAAATGTTTAATCAACAACCCAATTCACAAGGACATGAAATAAATTTGAACTGGTCATTATTTAAAAGCTAATAATAAAATAAGATTTGTCTCCAACTTATTTATATGTGCAAAACTACCATCTATCATGGCTTTGCATGAAATAGAATAGTAGAAAAGGATACCCAGGGCCAAGATAACAGCAGTAGTTTTTCATTTTAGAAATGAAAAGATATTACAATGTTTGTTTAATCAATAATCCAGCAGATTATGTTGAATGCAAGTTTATTTATAAGATATATTACAATTTTTCTTCTTTGCCTCAAAGTAAGTTGATTTCACCCTTTTTAACTCAAATATGATGCATGTTTCTCTTCCACTTATAGATTCTAGTTTTTTCAAAAGAAAACCAGACAAACATGACCTGGAATACCCTCAATTGATTATCAGAACTCCTCTGATCTACATGCTGATTTCCAGGATAAATTTCTAGAAGCCCATTCAACTAAGAAAATTAATAAAATATGACAAATTAATCCTGAAACACGATGGAGAACTCTGGACTTATAATAACTGGAGCAGCAAGAAATAGTATAAATCACAATGAAATTGTATATACCATGTTGTATCTGACCTCATGTGTTTCATAGTCCAGGCTACTAGACAATCAATCTTATCTATTTTGTAACTTAACACATTAGGTCTAGAAAGTTAAGAAATGATACCTGAGTATTGGCTCAAGTGATAGCCTGCTTTTCATTTGTAATCTAGAAAGGAGTTTTGATATTATCAATTCCTTTTGCAATATAATTTGAGGAAGAGTTTGTACCAATGGAAACATTTCTTCATAAAATGAAATAAAATCCTCAGCAGTGTTCAATTCCTGTAATTTTGTCAGAAAAAGAAGAAATCAATCAAATTTCACACAACAAATTGCAAAAGGGTCACATTATAAACATATACAGACAGCAAAAAATAAAAATGTTCCCCAGGTTGACTGCTGGTTAATTTTGTATTTTGTATTTTGTAAGCCAACATGATAGGAGTGTACTCGTGCAGCTAAATAAGTTGTCACCTCTCCAAAGCTCCAAGAGATAAAAAATCAAATACAAAAAAAAGTGTTCCCTAGAAACAGAATATAAAAACTAGGTGAGACAAAGTGCAGTTCTGTCATAAAAGATAGGATTTGATTACTACAGTTTTCAAAATACACAACTGAATGGCATGCACATATTAATTGGTTGAGCTAAGGTAGAACGTAAAATACAATGACATACGATATTAGAATAATGAGTAAAAATGAAGTCCAATTTCACAACAGAAGCACACAGTACGAAGGGAATATCACACGAGCCTATATAATGGATACTTGGCTATCTGACTTGATTTGGGCGTGACCCCTAACCTTCCAATCTTTTCTTGGAGGAGAAGATGCATAAAGATTAAAACGAAACACAAATTTGAATAACGACCATGTTGTTTTTTCTTTGCTTGATTAGTCAAACTAATCTTCTTGAGTATATAAGAAGAACAAAATAACATCTTCGTAAATATAAGAAGCAGGGACATCAATCATAAGGTATCACTATCCCATTTAAATCAAAATAACCATTAACCAGCTACATCAACCAAAAAATCTCAAATTTCCATTTAAAAGTTAATAATTACCCTCCATTCCACAAGGCAATCACGAAAAAATGAGGAACCTGGAGATGGCTCCGCATTTAAAGGTTCCAAACTTCTGTATACATCTATATTAATCTCTGCAATTCTCTGCGAAAACTTCTTGAACTGCATAAAAGTATCAAAATTCATCAAGAGTTCCAGCTAACAGTATAATACTAAAATAAAAACTAACAAAATCGTTGAAAGCGTTAAGTTAATCAAAAACAACATATATCCAAAGAATCGGAGAATGGATAGATAAAGCTTACGACAAAGCGTTGGCGTCCTGAGGATTTGTTCAGAGATTTAACAAGCTGAGCTTCCAACCGCGTCGCCATCACGACTCTGTAGAAAGCAGTCTGGAATTTGCTGGAGGTTTTGAGTTATGATGTTTTTGTTCCCCTTCCGTCTGCAGCTTTGGAGCAGAGTGAAGGAAAAAGAGAAACCTATTGGAAACTAAAGGGAAGGAAAAAAGGAAAAAGAAAAAAGAAAAAAACATCTGAGAAGTAGGGTTTAATGGGTTTAAGAGTATATTGGAAAGTTTCTTTAAAACAAAATAAAATAAAGGGCTATTGACCAATTTGATATCTAACGTATCGGATTTGCTAAGGCGCGCGGCACGCTCCAACCATTACCGTAATGGAATTCTTGCTCCGCTTGGTTGGCAAGAATTCCATTACAGTAATGGTTGGAGCGCGCCTTAGCAAAACTGTCTAACTTATATCCAAAGTCAATATTCATACTTTTTTTCTTGTCAAATGAGTATCTAAACAACTTTTGAACATTCAAATTAGTACTTTTGATCTGATTTTGATGTATTTTTAGTCAAGATAGGCAACATACGGGTCAAGTGATTAACTTTTTTTCTTAGAAAGAATTACTGATTTAGTACTAATTGTTTTTCATTTTAACTAATTAAATACCCAAAAAAGTTTCAAATCAAGTACTTATTTGACACAAGAAAAAATGAAAGTATCGATCCTTAAATTTAGGTATAACGTTAGATATCAAAATGATCCATATATTTTATCTTAATTGAAAATATGTCAGAATGGAGTCGTAAATATTAATTTGGAAGTACAAAAGTTATTTGGATACTCAATTCATAAAAAAATAATAATAATAAAAGATAACTATATTGATTTTGGACATAACTTTAAATATCAAACGCTATTTTCCCACGAATAGATTGGAGCGAAGAATATATCACAATTCCCGTCTATCTGTACTAAATGTTCTAAACGCACCGCAATTTTGTCCTTTTGGATTGTTTCGTTTTTTTCCTTTTTTTTTTTTCTTTTTTCTATTATCTTCCCTCTCTTTTATTTTATTTTATTTTATTTTTTTCTTCCTATATTTTGTGCTTTTCTGTATTTTCTCCTTTTCAGCTTTTTCTTTTTATCATTTTTTTCTTCATTTTTCCTTCTATTTTTATTTTCCATTTTCTTGATTTCCTTTCTTTTTGTTTTCTATATTTTAAAAA
>JAOXNR010000031.1:2869772-2901037 GCA_028571225.1 Parsonsia alboflavescens
TAGAATTATCTAATTAATATTAAAGAGTTAATATTAATTTCTATTGCCAATAAATAATGAACCTAGAAAGTCACACATAATAAAGTCAAAACTTACAATAATATTGGGATTTTTACCTTATTTGTAAAAGAGTATTAGTGTACTTTGAAGTCCAAAACTAAATGACAAAGCTATGGGCCTGGAAGAATTAATTAATTATTTAATTAATTAATCCTTAAAACTAGTTTTAGGCCTTTTCCTAAAAGGAATAAGAAAAGGCCCAACTAATGGTTTTGGCCCATTTAGATTAGGTCTTGAACGTTTATTTATAAAACTTTTATAATTATCCTAACCGTAACTTATTTTCTGAATCCAGAAGAGTATTTTTGTATAGGGGCGCAAAGTCATTGTCTGTTGGACTCGTGTGAATGATTTAGAAGTTCAACAATTGGGGAGCTGATTAAGATAGTAGATCTACGTGACAAAAGGTATTTATATATCTAAACCTTTAGACATAGAAAACGATTACAAATAAGATGAATTTGATACGATCGTTTTTCGTAAAGTATGATTTTGTTTCCACTGCACGATTTCTAATAGTGGTATCAGAGCCACCTCATCATTATTTGAAATTGTTTGTTTTTAATGATGGATTGAAAAGATATGATTTTTAGGGATTCAAAAAAAAAAACCATGAATCTGGCATTGTGGATGTATATTTGATATATCAGAGCCGATGATGGTGCGACATGATTGTCAGACAAATCTGATGCAAAATTTTTCACAAATTTTGGTCATGATCCACCACTTGTTCAAATTATCATAATTTTTAAAATTTAGATTATATATAAAAAGATCATTGAATTCTTATGATTTAGATATGTTATTATAAGAAATTATTTTTCCAAATTTTCTACTTATCCATATTACTTTTAAAAAGATAGATAATTGTTTTTTTTAATTTAAACTCATGAATTCATGGCTACTATTAAGTACAATTTGAACTATTGCTTTTAAAAACTAATTTATAAATTTGGATGTATGAAAATTCTATGTTTTTTTAAATAATATTTAATAATTATCCCAATATGTATTGTTACCTACCACCAATCAAAAATTAATATTTTTTTCACCAACTAAAAGTTCATATTTTTTTTAAACTTATATATTTATATAAATATATATATATATATATATATATATAAAAAATCAACGAACTCTTATAATTTTTTATAAGAAAATTTTTAAAAAATATCTATAGTTATCTACTTTCTTTTAAAATATATACTTATAATAAATATTTTAAAGTTAAATAATAAAAATTCTTTTGACTTTAGGATAAGAGCCCCCGTAATATGCAGGAAGGCATTAATAATCATTGTACAAAATATAAAATAATAAAATAATGAAAATATAAATATAAAGAAAAAAAGATAATTTAATGTAGTACCCACCACTAGTTCAAATTAATATCTTTTTTAAAATTAAAAATTCAAAAATAAGAAATACTTTTAAAATTACCTGTTAGAAAAATTCAATTAATTAATTGAATTCATATTAGTAATATTGTTCTTTTTATATTTGGTTTGTTATATATTTTTCAAATTATATTGTATTTTAATTTACTTTTTCCCTTCAAGAAGTTGAATAAAGTCTTTTTTTGCACTAAGAAATAATATAATTAATGTGACATCCAAATTATATTATATTCCATGCATTGAATTTATTGAATATTTAGTATCATTTAATTAAAACTTGCAAAAACCCAAATAGCAAACTACTCAATGGGCACTCCCCACAAAAATAATAAAGTTAATATCCAATGGCCCAAGTATCAAATATTAAACTGATAAAAATAGATACCACATCTAATCTTTTAGCCAAAAGCGTTGGCCGAAAAAAGGTACGAGCTTATGGTCTATTAATTTTCTACAAGTTTCTCTCTCTTCAAGCTTCCTAGTCTAGCGATATAGAACAATATTTTAGTCTCAAAATAAAACTGGCAGCCACTACGAATTTAGATAATGATGATTTTTATAAATATTTATATTTTGAAATATCTTGAGACTCTCTCATTATTATCTCTTTTTTTGAAATATTTTAACATTTATCTAGCAGATAAAGAAAGAAAATAATCGATTTGGATATAATTAAACTTTATCCTAAACATTCAGAGAATGTCACTTGTCAGCTTCTCATGCTTTGAGGACTACTTTTATATATTAATATGGATATCTAATGTGATAAAATTGCTCTTTTTAGTACATATGCTTGTAATACATTCGATGTTTTCTTTTTGCATAGATTGAGAAAAATAGTTAATGTAGTTAATCTGACCATTTTATATATATTTTTTACTTTTAAATCAATAGAATATATTCCTTAAAATTTTATAAACAATATTACTATATGAATTGCAAAATTTCCTTATATTTATGTGCAAAATTTTTTTGTTTTATTATTACAATCAAATTGATTATGGAAGAATAACACACATTCTAATCACTAATATAATTTTTTATCATATTAGCCAACTTCAAGTACTAAATCAATTTAATTGCGAAATTTGACTTATACAATATGCAACTATATTAACTGATTATATCTTACCTTTAAGCCAATTTACTAGAATTGTTAAGGTATCTTACTATTTGTACTTTATAAAACATTGTGATCACAAATATAATTTTTCATCATATTAGCCAACTTTAAATGCTCAATAAATTTAATTATGAAATACGAATTTTACAATTTGCAACTATGTTAACCTATTATTAGTTACCTTTTGGCCAATTTTCCAAAGTTGCTAAAATATCTTAATAACTATTTGTGCTTTATAAGAAGACTTTTTCCCTTTAGTTGAATTCTTATTCGACTGTCCTTTAGGACTTACAATCTCCCTAACAGGGCTTTTAAACGAATTATAAATATACTTGATCATAACTGTTTCAGCCCATTCTAAGATAATATAAAAGTTGGATAATATATTTACTATATCAACTTTATGTACCATATTAAAGAGCCTTTTTCTCTTAGTAGTATTGTATCTCTAAGATGATTCGGCCATCATTTAAGACTTAGAGTGGAACCTCAAAGTTGAACCTCCTTCTCTTAGTGGTATTGTACCTGTAATATCATTCGACCATCATATGCGACTAGAGTTTCTTTCATAGGGCTTTTACATGAGTATAAATATACTTCATTATGATCATTTTAGGTGATGCTAACATACCTTCTCCCCATCATTTGAGAGTTGAACTTTCTTCTCTTATTGGTATTGTACCTATAAGATCATTTGGCCATCATTTGAGACTTAGAGTTTCTCTAATAGGGATTTTGAATGAATATGGATATACTCCATTATAATCATTCCAATAGATGCTAACATACCTTCTACCCATCTTTTGAGACTTAACGAGTTTCTCTAATTGGGCTTTTAAATGACTATAAATATATTTCATTATGATTATTCTAGCTAATGCTAACATACTTTCTGGCCAGTTGAACCTCCTTCTCTTGGTGGTATATTGTAACTGTAAGATCATTCTGCCATCATTTGACACCTAGAGTTTCTCTAATAGGATTTGGCCATCATTTGAGACTTAGAGTTTCTCTAATAGGACTTTTGAATGAGAATAAATATACTTCATTATGATAATTCTTGTCGATGCTATCATATTGTCTGGCCAATTTAGGAAACTCTTTTTTTACCTATATAACATATTTGTATCTTGATTTATTGGCCTTCAATAATGTGGTATCAGCTAGGACTAAAAATACAACTAAAAAAGTTAAGAAAGATTTATGTTAGATGAGTATAACTTACCTTTGAGTCAATACAACTAAAAATGTTTAAAAAGCTTTATGTTACCCGAGTATAACTTCCCTTTGAGCCAATTTATCAAAATTATTAAGTTATCCTAATAACTATTTGTATTTTATAAAAGAACTTTTTTCTTTTAGTTGTATTCTACCTCTGATCTTATTCTGCCGTTATTTAGGACCCTCAATCCCTTTAACAGGACTTTTAAACAAAGTGTAAATATACTTCATCGTGATTGTTTTAGCTCATTCTAAGATACTTTGTGGAAAAAGTCAAATAACATATTTGCTGTCTCAACTGCCTACATCATATAAAATAACCTCCTTCTGTTAGTGGTATTGTACCTCTAAGATCATTTGGCTATTATTTAAGACTTAGAGTTTCTCTAATAGGGCTTTTCAATGAATATAACTATACTTCATTATGATCATTCTAGCTGATGTTAATATACTTTTTGGCTAATTCAAGAAACTCCTTTTTTACTTTTATATACCTGAAAATAGAGTTTCTCTAATAGGGCTTTTCAATGAATATAAATATACTTCATTATGATCATTCTAACTGATGTTAATATATTTTTTGACTAATTTAAGAAACTCTTTTTTAACATATATATACCTGAAAAGTTAAATTAACATATTTATATCTTCAACAGGGCTTTTAAACAAAGTATAAATATAATTGATCATAACCATTTTAGTTCATTCTAACATAATACAAAAGTCAAATAATATATTTATTATCTCAACTTTATGCACCATATAAAAGAACCTCCTTCTCTTAGTGATATTGTATCTCTAAGAACTGTTTTAGCCCATTCTAAGATAATACAAAAATCAAATAATATATTTACCATCTCAACTTTATGCACCATATAAAAGAATCTCCTTCTCTTAGTGGTTTTGTATCTCTAAGATGATTCGGTGGTCATTTGAGACCTGGAGTTGAACCTTAGAATTTTTTTAATTAAATATTGAATTTGTAATTTATAATTAATATAATTAAATTTTTTTTGAATGATTATTAAATTATAAATATTATTATTATTAAGTGTATTTTAAAGGAAGTGGTTATTTTTATTCTCATGAAAGGGTAAATATTATGAATTTTTTATTTGAGAATGAGAAGTTGAATATAATTATTATATATATACTAATAGATAAATAGGTTCATTGGGGGGTGGGGGGGGTGAGAAAAGATATTGATTAATTTTTTTTACACTGAATAGGTATAGTTTATTTTTTAATTAATTCTTTTTTTAGATAAAAAGATAAAAAGTTGAATAAATATGTATGATGATAAGTACATTAATTCTTTGTTAAGAAAAGAAATTAATGTAAAAGTAAAACATAATGTAGTATAGTTTAGATGAAAAAATGAGTAAAAAAATTGAAATTTTTTTTTAGTTATGGGACCTTGCTTTATAATAGATAAATACTCCCTCCATTTATTTTTCTTAGCTAACTAATTTTATTTCAAAATAGATGTTACTTTGCACTTTTAAAGGAGCATTTTTATTTTCCAATAAGCATTTAATAAAAAATTTCCAGTCATACCCTTCTAATCACATTAAATATTAGGATTTTAATTCTAATATTTAATGTGATTAGAAAGGTATAACTGGAAATTTCAATCCTATCCATTTTAATTGAAAGCTCCTCTATTGCAGTTACTTCATTTCTTTAATCGCTTGTTTTAATATTTCTTGTCCAAGACTATTAAACAAACATTTTAAGTCGAGCGAGGCTGACTGACATGACCAATTTAGTATTATGATTTCTCTTTCTTGGGCTATTTACCTTTAATAGCAAAGGACAATGTTTAATAGGTTAATTTGTCATGTGCTATGACATTTAGTTTTGCTTAAGGTTGTTTAACTTGATTGCAGATTTAGTTATGTAGTTGGTTAATCTCTTGTCCTTGTGAGTTACAGTCATGTAGCCTAAGGAAGCTATGTTTAATTCTTGTAAGGCAGAACTACTATCCATAAGATAAATGTAAATGTTTATTAGTATCTATGAGGTAATCACTTTAGTTTTATCCTCCCTTGTAAAATATTTTAAGCTTACAAATTTAATTACTCCAAGATTTCTTCTAAGTATTCCTCCATTTTCTAAAAATGAGATTTATTAAAAGTTGAGGACTTCCTGTTCCTATTTCAAACAAGTCAAACTCACGTTTGGAAAAAAGCTCAATGAAAAAGGATTTATTCCATACCTTTCGAATTTAGTGATTAATGCTCCACAGGAGCCTTTGGTATGGAATCAGGTCATATCCTGGATAACTTCAACACGAACACTAGGATATAAAGTCCAATAGGTTAAGATTAGGACAACTAATAGATATGGTAATCTACTTTGCCATCCGAACTCTCACCTATTCTGACGACATAGTCCTAGAAGTTTAAATACGTGATATGGCTAGAAAGTTAATTTGAGGAACCTGCAAGGGACGGGAAAGCACAGGGCTGACATACCCTTGGGTATGCATCAGATTAACTATAAATAGGGGTTCCTTCTCAAGATGTGTTGGGAGGTTCAAATGCTTGAAGAGTCTTCTGCTTGACCCCGATGGTACCTAGGAATAATCTCACCAAGTTCAGTTAAGGGGTTGAGGATGGTTAGTCATCATCATGCAACGGTGAAATAAGGAAGGTGGCTGAAAATGTTGAAATGCTTGAATTGTTTGGATTTTATCTTAATTAATGAAGATTACTTGTTTTCTTCCAAACTTAAATTATTCGAAGCTTTGAGCTCTTGTTTTCTACTATGAATATGCATTTTAATTAATAACCCTTAATTATTTTACTTATTTTAAATAGCAAATAATTTTTAATTTAGAAAATATTTATTTAATTAAAAATATCATTATCATTTTATTCTAGAAAGGAAATAAAATTCGAAGAGAACTTTTTTGTAAACAATCTTTGAATAACCAATGGAATGAAAATTTAATATTTCATAAAAACGAATGTCCTTTTCCCTTTCCTTTATCAATATGCTTAACTGATTTAGGAGAATTTCGAGGAAAAGTCTTTTTATCCTATTTTGCAATCACTGGACCCTTTCTGATATTTTGCAAAAAAAACATCTAGATGGACCTTTAGAACTAACTTCTAGTTCTTCTCTTTCTTTTGCTTTATTTTGATTTATAAGAACCTTCTTCCTCAACATCTTCATTTTCTAGAAACTCCTTTCTCCTCTGTTCCTGAAGAAATTTTCTAAACATATCCATATTATTTAAAACTAACAGTCTATCTTTCTTAAGAACTTCAACTTCAAGTAAATCTGCATCTGTCATCATTCTTCTATGAAAAGATACAGAGTCATAAGATGGCAGATTACCACCGAACTTTGGCATTGAGATAACTGGTCTTTCCTTCCATTGAGGATCAGGTAATGGTGGTTTTTCAATTCCAACAACATTGTTTTGATTATTTGTTCCCTTAGAAGCATCTTTAGCGACAATACTTTGTGTCTTCATGATTTTCTAGAATTCAAATGTAGTTTGAACAGTAAAAAAGTATTCAAAACAACAGATACGATAAACTTGAAACTAATTCTCCAATCAACAAATATGTATCAAATTAGATCGGACTTGCTAGAAGATCAATTCACCAATCAACAACAACAACAACTCCAAAAGAATACAAAAATCTCAAATATCAGCAACAAAATCATTCAGCGAAACAAAGAATTCCAGATTTAGAATTCAACTTTCAATCTTCAAAACTCAATTCGCATGATAATGAAAATTCAGTCCACGACGATAATCAATAGAAAATTTTCAGTTCAAGTTAATGAAATTAGAGAGAAAATCAAATCTTCTGAGAGGTTGAAGATTTAATTTCAATAAAAACTCAATTTCGTCAAAGGAATCTATCAAAAACAATTGCACTTCAACTAGATATGAAAACTTCAATTAGTTCTATTCACAATAAAAATAAACAAATAAAGTCATTAGAAACCAAGCCTACACACGGTGAGCGTCATTTGTGACGGCTCGGCTTCACCTCAGACCTCCGACTCCATCGACTCCTGCAACTCTGCAAGACAAAGAGAAAGGAACAAAGGGGAGAGCTCCCTATTCCTCATCAGAGCCTCAAGTCAATTTTGAGAGAAGAGAGCAAGAAAAGGTTAGAGAGAGATGGTAAAAAGTGACTTACCTGAAACTTACTCTAAAATTGTATTTATAATAACTTTATGACGTGAATTGCCAAATTCTAATTTATTGCCAAGTTGGTAGATAAACATATAATGAGGTTCATATATGGAAGTATATAGACATATACACTATTCTAATATTACAAAAATTCTTTATTGATCATCGTTCACTTTAAACCATGTAACTTTTGATAAACTTTGAAAACAAACCCATGTCACTACTGTTACTTCATTGAATTTGTGCCTCCCTTCATTGTCCCAAAAGGTTCGTTACAAATTTACAATTCAAAAATTTCAAAGAGTGTTGTAAATTTTTTACCTTCATCGGTTGAATTGTGAGTAAGGGTGTCAATTTGGTTACTTTTGAATGGATATCCAAATCCTTTGTATCATAAATGAATTTGGATGACATATTTAAATTAAATGGATACAAATAGATATTCATTTATATGTCAATAAACTTAATGGATGTTCATGATATCCGATAATTACTCACTTAAAAGTCAACTTTGAGTCGAAGGGATTTATTGAAATTAAATAATATTGATTCCATTATTATTTTTCAAAAATATATTTCAATTACATTCTATAACACCTCCAATCCTGGGTCCCACATCTACTTCTTCTTCGCTCCCGCCCCCCAACCCCTGGGTTGGGCTCCTTGATGATGGATGTTCTATTGCTACAATTTTTTTTTTTTACTTTTTTTAATGTAAACGGTGTTTTAAAATGTTTTCATTTCAAAATATGAATTATTTTAAATTTTTAGGCACAAATTAATAATTAAGAAATGCATTTTTAAAGTTATATTATTGAATTCATAAGCGTATAGTTTTGTTTCTAGATATTCAAATTTGTTTAATTGGATGGTTTATACTCCCTCCAACGAGAATTGAATGTCTTATTTTGACTTACATGCATTTTCAGAAAATAGTTTGATTCATTACATATTAATCTCGCAATGTGAATTTTCTCATTAAAAGTTTAACTAATTTAGGAAATGAGACATTTAATTCTAGATAACCCAAAATAGAAAATGAGACATTCAATTTCTCATGGAGGGAGTATATTTTAGTACATCAATCATTTAATATTTTTTTCATTCCATAAGAAAAAAGATGATTGTGATTATCTATGATAGAGAAAATTATGTTTTAAAGTCACTTAAGTATACTAAAATATTTTTAATCTACATAAAGCATTCAATTAATGTAAATGCTTGGATGAAGAAATAGTTAATGAAACTTTGTATTATGTTAAAATTTGAACATTCAATTCCAAACATCTGACAATAAAAATAGGGACATTTAATTTCGGATGAAGGAGTATAAATTTTATCTTTAATATTTAATTTTTTTTATTCATATAAATTTCACTTTAAAAAATTAAAAGCTGAAATTTAAAAATAAAATTGGAATTGAAGAGGAAAAAAAAAACTGACATTACTTAAAAAAACTTAAATAAAAGGGGAAAAAAAAAGAGAGGAAAAAAAAGATTGATAAATGGATATCCATGATCCATTTGCAATATGGATGTAAATGGATTGGAATCCATTTAATTTTATCCAAATCTATTTATCTATTGAGATCCCCTCATCTTTTCCTTTTAGGCGCTTTACCTCTAAACGCAAAGGCAGAGGCCATTGATTCAACATCTGAAGTTACGGTAGCAAGCGCCCAAGAGAAGAGTAAAGCTCCCGCCCTTTAGAAAGAGGTTTAAGTCATCGGTTCGAATCCAAATAAGGGAATGATGCCCAGAGAAAGGAACAAAGCACACTTTATACGGAATGAGAGGAAGATAAGAGATACGAAGAACATAACTAATCTTTGAAAAAGACTTCAGGAGTGGCTTCCTTTTAGAGAAGGCTTCCCTATTATAATACTCCTTCTGCTCGGAAATAAATATCTCATATTTTATTTTGGATTGTTCGAAATTGAATGTCTCATTAAATTAATTAGTAAAAATTTTATTAAAAAAATTAACAATGCAAAATGTTAATGAATTACGTCAAACTTTTATATTAAAATGCATGCAAGTCAAACTAGAACAATTAATTCCAGATAGAGAGAGAAGTATAGAGAGATAGATTTCATGAGATCTTATGCTAGAAGGTTCCATGTGTCATTTTTTTTTTTTTCCAGTTTTTCATTACTTTATTTTAAAGAGAAAATATTTTCAAAAGATTTATTCCAAAAAAATTTAACTAATTAAATAAAAAAATTAACATATTTTATGTTATAGAATTTTAATATCTATCCTGCAAAAAAAAAAATCAAATTATTATTATTGTTATTATTAAGTTGGTGTACACAATTATTGCATCAAAATAGATACTTGAAGACTGTTACTAGTTAAACAAATACTCCCTTCTTCTAGGATTGAATGTCCTATTTTGACTTGTACAAATTTCTAAAAAAAAAATCAGTTGACTTAATTCATTTATACTTTACAATATCAATTTTTTAAAATAAATTTTAACTAATTTAGGAAATAAAGCATTTATTTCAGGACAATCCAAAATAGAAATGTGGACATTCAATTCCAAATGAAAGGAAAATTATTTTAAATTTTAAAGATTTACTACTCTTAAACTTCATTTCACATCACTACGAACAACATATACTAATAAAAGATATATATCAAATTACTAACACAATATTTGTTTGTAACATTTGTCACTCCAAAATTTTAAGAAAAGATTGGATCATGAAAAATTACTATGTCAGTCAAAAAAAAAAAAACATAAATAATTTTGAATTACATGGAAATAAATTTCTAATTTTAATTCTAAAATAATTTTAAATGAAAAGAGGTTCTCAATTAAATATACATAATCTGTCGGGTGCATTTGATGATATTATAATTAATCTAAAATAAATGTATGAATTTCAAAATTAGAGAACTATATTTCAAAAGATAGGTATGAAAAAATGTATTAAGTTAATTCGAAAATATGTGTATCAATAAATCTATATTAAGATTCTTATAAATTTTCCATAAAACTTGCAAAAGATTTAATGAATATAAGATTAGAATTAGAAAAATAATGGATAATCTAAACTCATTTAATCTTAATTTTTCCTCTTATTTAAAATAGATTGTGTAAATGAATTACAATCAAAATCATATAAAATTACAATCAAAATCATACTTTTAAAATCAAAATATAAAATTTAGCATAAAAGGAGTTATTTTATTTGTATCGTTTAATATTAACAAAGGATTTAGGATTTCTAAGCTTTTATAGGAAATTAATTTAAAAGAAAAAACAAAAAAAGTTATAAAAATATAATCTAATAATTATTTCAGAATTATTAATTTTTTTGTTTTAAGGAAAGTAAACTAATTTAACTTAAAAGATTTAAATGGAAAAACTAAATTCAAGAATTTATGTAGAAAACAATTTGCTTGATAAAAAAGTGTTGACTAATTCAATTTTAATATGCATTTATGGCTCTTTTTTTATATGAAAAAACTCCATTAATTTAACTCCAATCATTTTATATGCATTTCACTTAATTTTACTTAATACTCCCTCTATCCCAAAATACAAATCGATTAAAAGGTGCTTCATTTTCCCACAATATAAGTCATTTTGCAATGTAACCTTATGATTTTTTTCCATTTTTACCATTCATTGATATTCCTGTTCATTTATTGTAAAGAAAGAGAAGTGTGATTATGAAAGAATAAGAAAAGAAGTATTTTTGACATATAATATCTACAGTTAACACTTCTTCATTCACTGAAATAGCAGCCAACGCCTTATATCGTTGGACGAAGGTAGCATTTCTTAGTTTTCAAATTTATTTTTAAAAGATTTGTAAAAATAAAAGCAAAACTAGTTCTAATACATTAATGTTTTCACCTAAGATAAAATTTTAATTTTATTGCAAAACTAATGTAACCTGAAAAATCAACCAATCGGATTCTAAATAGGTATGCATAAAAAAATGGATAAAATTTGACTTATTTGACCCAAACTGTCCATTTTGATTTCTTTTTCCTTTTTTTTTTTTTGCCAATTAAACAAATGAATAATCAAAGAAATGAGTTTGTGTAACGAAATTTTCACATGTAAACAAATAACAAAAATAAAATATTACCACAATATATTATTTAGATTCTTTTTTTTTTTTTTGGTAATTTTTGTAATGAATCGCACAAGGGAGATAGATCGATCATAATTATAATTAATAATTAATATAGACTTTCTAATAGTTTTTTGAAAAATTGAATACGGTAAAAGTTTGACTGTGTGATTTTAAATAAATTTTTGAATTCTTTTTTTTTTTTTTTAAATGGACTTTCATAATTGCTTAAATGGGTTTCAAATTTTTTATTACAAAATTTGTTTTACATTATTGCTATATCAATGCAAATAACTTGTATGTATCTCTAAATTATTTCTTGAAAATATATTTTATAAACTAGACATTATGTGTACTTATTTTGTTTAATGGAATGCCCAATTTCATTAAACGATAAAGAACAAATTTCTTATTGGCAGATACTTTGAAGATGATATTCATGGAAGAAAGGACGCTCACAAAGACTTGTATTTCAAGTGTAAGGGTGATGGAGATCAAAGAGACTTCATGGAGTGAAATTTACGTACAAAGACTTATAATTTAAATTCAAATGCTTATACTTCATGGAAATGGAGGGGAGATGGCTTCAATAACCCAAAATGTCAATAAGAATTGAAAACGATTAAAATCGGCTTAAAAATGGTTGAAATTGATTGAGGATTGCTCGATGCCAATAGATGATAGCTTGCGGAACAGAGCAGATGGTGACCTAGCGCACCGCATTAGCACCTAACTTTTGAGGTTGATTGGCATGGGCACGAGTGCCTCAACCGGCTCCAATCCAATAGCGAACTAACTTAGTTTTGACCAAGTTAAGTTGAGTTTTAACCGAGTTACATTGATTTTTAATCGAGCTAACTAATGTTTTATTGAGTTTTCATGTAATTTTAAATATATTTAAGAGTACTTAAATCCTTTGAACTTTAAATAGATCTTTTTTAACTTTTTGCCTATATATATTATGATTGTAATTCAATAATGCTTTTATCATTACCACAAACAACTTTTCTCTTTTAAGTGAATTCAATTAAGATCAAACTTGATCTTTTGTGAGTTTTCTTCATGAAACTCTTTTAGGGTTCTTGATTAACTATTTTAGGGCTTTCATCACTTTGGTTAGATTGTTAATTAGTTTATCAAATTCAAGACATTGCTTGACGTCGAAAGACAACATAAGTTAATATGGTAGCTTGGGTCTCATGATGAGTGTTGGGAATTGGAAGTTTGGTGTGTTTGAGAAAGATCAATACTCCGGTGATCCGTACATTACTATGCTAAATGTTTCAACATAGATCGCCTATATAAATCAAGTTTGACTTTATTGCTTGTTGTATAATATGTATAAAAGTATCTATAAATGTTATTCTTTCACACATTATCTCAAAATATGAGGCATAAATCCGAACAATTGAAAATGAAGTATTTTCAAATTTATAATCATATATTTTTATATGAATAATGTAATTTTTTTTTAATTCCTTTTGTTATTTTGATGTTTAATTTAAATAAATATTTTATAAGATATATATATATGTATGTATATGTAAAAGCTTTACATTCAATAGTTTTGAATAACATTTAGGAAGGTGTACGTCCACCATGCATCGCTCGGGTTTAACCCTAGTTTTACTAAATGGAGTGATTGATATAAAGGAAAGAATGATTAAGTATTACGATATAGGTTAAAAGAAGAAATATAAATAATAAATGTAAAAGGTATATAATACAGTAAAAAATATGAAAGATTATGATTTTTTTTGAAAAAAGTAAAGTGTAATGTGGAAAATAGAATATATGGATTTTGATTTAAAAGTGAAATTTTATAAAACCAAACCAATCTTTCAATTTTAAGAACAGATTTTGGTCGATTTGATCCTATTAGTTTGGATAAAAAAACAGTTTGGTTTCTTAAATTTTTTTTTTCTGCCATAACTTTCCTATATGTTTTTACACGTAGCCGTAAAGGTCCCAACCACTAATTTTCGACTACTCACATGATGGAATCGGTTATGTGCATTGCACGTGAAGGGTAAAATCATCATTTTATTATGAAACGATGTCGTTTTCCTTTGAAGTTGGGTTGAAAAAAAAAAAATTTTGGCAGCCTCCGGTGCTCCAGCTCCATCGCCAACAAGCCCACAGGTGATCTAAAGCAGCTTCCTTACTGGATCTAAGGAAAACATTTATTTACCATGTAAGTGAGACTCCAAAGACCCATTCTGTCTGCGGGAGAACGTTTTGATGATCCTCCATTTTCGCCTGTGTCCAAAACCCTTGTTAGACCCCATCAAAAGAAGAAGAAAATCAAGCAGAAGAAGCTTCAACAAGAAAAGGTTTCATCGAATAATTGTGATGCCAAAGATGGCCATCGATTCTTGGTAAAATCAAACTTGTTGTTTGATTTCAGGCATTCTTACTCTGAGAGTAACCCTGGTGTTGAGCCTGTAGGTTTTGGTGAAATACCCAAGTTCTCTCCTTTTGATCCCGGCCGCCTTGATCCCAAATGGACCGGGACATGTGCCCCAGCTCAGGAACATCTGGATTTGGATCAAGTGGCTGAGGAAAGGATTGCAGTTGCTTTGTCCTCTGCTCTCAAATGAACAAAAGGTACTTGGTTCTCAGACCCCTTAATGGTAGATTGAATTTGATGTTCCTGTGGCGTTGTTCTAAATTGGTATGCTTTATGTTTGCAGTTGCTTTAAGCTCAAATGGACCCTGCATTCCTCATGATTTCTTTCCCATTTTGTTGACTTCTCTTGTTCCTATTTCTAAAGATGTCTTTTGTTTGTTTGTTTGTTTGTTTGCTTCTAAATTGTAGCAGCTGTGCAGTTTGGTTCTTTACTGCCTTTGGATTGGTCACATACTGTAGCAACATCGGAGAACGTCTCTCGAAGGCATTTGGGCATGAGAAATGGATTGCAGATGGATGTAGCCGGTGGGCTGGGTTGTAGAGGAATGCTACCGGTGGGCTTGTTGGTGGTGAGAGGTTGAGTGGGTGATTTTTTTTTTTTTTTTCAAATCCAGTCTCAAAGGAAAACGATCTCGTTTCATGGTGGATTAATGATTATCCCTCGTGTGTAGTACACGTGACTAGCTCCATCATGTGAGTGGCTGGAAATTGATGATTGAAGCCATTTTAACTATCTGTAAAAACATAAGGAATGGTTATAACAAGAAAAAAAAAAGCTTAAGGGAACAAATTATTTTTTGATCCAAATTTATGGGATCAAATCTACTAAAACCCTTTTTAGAACCAAAACCAAATCAGAAAAGGAGAAAATAAGCTAAAGACATGCTGCGGGACAAACCACAAAAGGATTTTAGGACAAAAATATATTGTAAAAGATTTTAAGGACAAAATTAAATAAATAAATAAAAAAGTTGAACAAAATAAAAGGGAGCAGCAACTCATCGCAATCGCCCCCATATCTTCCGCCCGGTAGTTACCTCTTCGCCGTCGCCTCCTGGTTCCAAGGTAAGACCTGCCGTCGCCGGAATCTTTCTCACCCAAGACTGTATTTCGTAGGCTTTGTTGTTTTTCTCAATCGATAGGCTTTTACTTCAATTATGTATCCAAAGGTCTAAACTTCGATGTATTTTTAAGGTGGGGCTACTAATTGAAGATTTTGTTCTGAATTTTCCTAATCCAAGAGTAATTTTTATCAATTACATGGCGGATCGAAACAACAATGGCATCACTAATTCTAGCGCGGCGGTGACGCCTGTGGCAGCAATGGCTGGTGCTGTTGTGAAGCCGATATGGATGAAGCATGCTGAGGAAGCGAAGTTGAAAAGTGAAGCTGAGAAAGCTGCAGCTGCAAAAGCGGCTTTTGATGCAACTTTCAAGAATGTTGACTCATCTAAAACCAGTGGGGCTGCTGCTGATGACGACGACGACGAAGATGAGGAGGAAAGAGAAAGGAGACGGCTTGCTCAGAAGCCAATTGGACCGGTAGACCCCACTAAGTGCACGGCTGCTGGGGCAGGCATTGCGGGTGGTACAGCTTGTGCCGCGTCGACCTTTGTCGTGGTTACTAAGGATGCTGATGCTCGGAAGGTTCCCCATGGTGGGGCTCATATCAAGGTTAGGGTTTCCCCTGGAGTTGGAGTTGGGGGATCTGATCAGGATGGAATTGTGAAGGATATGGGGGATGGGACGTATACTGTAACCTATGTGGTTCCAAAGAGAGGGAACTATATGGTGAATGTGGAGTGCAATGGAAAAGCTATTATGGGAAGCCCATTCCCTGTGTTCTTCAGCTCAGGTATATTTTACTAATTACTTGTCAATGCCAAGACATTAAATTTGGCATTTTCCCATTAGCTTAAATAAGAAATTTGCGGTTATTATATGTGAATATTTACACGTGAATGCATTATCTGAATGGTTTCTGGCATTCTAAGTTTGGCAACTATATGCATATATCTTTAATATGTTCTTGAGCAAAGGTGCATGAGTTATTCTTGTAAACACGAACTGATATTTATCTGCGAAACATAATCTCTATGCAAATTTTGATTGCTTCTTGCTTTTCTATGGGTTGTTGTGTTCATAACAATTGTTACTTTCTTTAATTTTTTGTAGACGTGTTATTATATTAGTTGTTTGACATTGATTATCTTGTTTAGTTTGGAGAGTAAATGTTTAGAATACTATTAGGTTGTGTTTTGTGCTATACACAGTCTCACCTGATTTTCCACTCTTGTTTCATTGTTTAAGAGCAATCTAGCTTGGCCTTTTTACTTTTCTTTTCTACTTGTTGTATATAGATACTTTTGTTTTGTGCTACAGAGTTATCTGTACATTCATGTTTTGGTAGATATTACTGTGAATTTGCTAGTTTGTTGATAGCACTAACTAATATTATCTTGAAAAAATAGTGTCTCTGCCTACCCTTTTTGCCAGAAATTGATTTTCACTTTTGAAACGTGACAAAGATTTGAGAGAGTACTTATCCATCTCAATTTTACTACCTTGACTTTGGTTAATTATCATGAGACCCGTATGATTTCATGGTTTCACATCCATCACTTATTTTTGGTGAGGTTCGCAGCTTTAAAAAAGTGGTCACTTATTTTGGAATAATGGAAAACCGAAACTTGGGCATTTCTTTGTGATGAGTGATGTGATTGTTGAATGTTTATATATTAATGGTTCTGTTTTCTTGAAGTCCATAAATTGACTACTTTACTTTCTTTATCATGTGTATGTGCTGGTTTGCATTTTTAACAATTCTTTAAGATCATTGATTCCATTTTATTTTGTAGTAATTATATGCACTTAACCTTTAATTTTCATGAAACAGCTATCTGTGTTTGACAAATGATAGTATACTGTTAAGTTTTTACCTTTTGATCCTTTGTCTATTCCTGGTTCATGAGTGTATGTAGATTTCATCTTTGTATGATCTATGATACCAATGAGTCATTCATTTTATGTTGGTAAAACTTTCTATATATTTGCTGCTTGGTTAAGGACTAACTAAAATCTGATCATTCAAGAAGCTGTTGATGTCTTAAAGTTTTCAAGCTTATGACCTAGAATTCAGAGAAATTTTTTTGATGTTATTGAAACAGGAGCATGATGGATGAAGCACTGATTCCTACTACTTGGTAGTGTAGCATACTTTTAGAACTTTTTAATTTCCTAGACAAAAGCTCAATTATGGACTTATAGTTGGGGTTAACGTTTTATATTTATGATAGTTTTTATAGCTTATGTTTGGATTGAGGGAAATGGAATAGAAAGGAAATGTGAGGTGCTTGGATTGATTATTTAGGAAGGGAAGGAACAGAATGTGAGGGGAATGGAGGGATTGGGTTTACTATTATAGCTCCAATCTCCATTCTATCTAAAAGAAATTTACTCAGTCCTTTTTGTATGGATTCAAATACCTTATCCGAAATGTTTATGCTTATTGAGATATGTATAAATATGTAAATTAATAGCTTATTTCTCATTTCCCTCCTATTACTGCCTTAGCAAAATACTCATTCCTTTACCTTAATCCAAACATTGTCTTAACTGAAAGGGATAGGCTCATGAGGTGGGCTTGATATTCTTTTAAGTAGTCTTTCCTATTTGACTTTGTTTTGTGCATTGCCATTTTATGGTTTATGGAATGAGCCATATAGGACAAAATGCCATTTCAGCTTGTCCTCCTGTTCTTAGATAGGAGCTATGCACAAATAAAAAGAGGAATGTAGTTTTATGGACTGATTATTTGTATTATAGGATTCTTATAGTGGCTGAATCTTGGTGTTCTAATATTCCTGGTTCAACTTGTATATTTAATTATCAAATTAATAGATTGACAGGGAAGCAGCATTTGTTCATTTCCTTTTCCTGGGTCTGTACAACTTTACTGGTGATGAAATTCATGCTTGTGTAATGATGAGTGTCTGAGGCTGTATTCAGATTGGCTCTTTTTTTATAATTTCCATTAATCTGGATAATAACTTTATTTTTATTTGGATATTCAGTATGACATTTAATGGGTCCATGTGGTAGATATTGTTATAAAAGTTTAAGTACCGTTACTATATCATTTAAAAGACAGAGGTAAATGTGTGAGATCTATGGTGGCGTTGTAAGAGAATTTGGAATTTTCGGATGTGATAGAAGTTTAGTTGGTAAAAGTTGAAAATTGGAATTTTTTTTTTCAAACTGCAAGCAAGTACAGCCTAAGTTTCTGAACTAGACTGTTATGGTTTAAATGCAGGAACCACTACTGGTGGGCTTCTAGGAATGCCTCCAGTTCCTACATATCCCAATATGGTTAATCAAACAATGCCCAATATGCCGAATTATTCTGCCTCTGTTTCTGGGGCATTTCCTGGGTTGCTCGGGATGATTCCTGGTATTGTTCAGGGGGCTTCTGGTGGTGTGGTTTTGCCTGGCATTGGAGCAACACTTGGAGAAGTTTGCCGTGAATATCTAAATGGAAGGTGTGTGAAGACAGATTGCAGGTTCAATCATCCCCCTCACAATCTCCTTATGACTGCTTTAGCGGCTACCACTTCCATGAGTACTGTTAGTCAGGTACCCATGGCACCCTCTGCGGCTGCGATGGCTGCTGCTCAAGCAATTGTTGCTGCTCAAGCTCTTCAAGCCCATGCTGCTCAGGCACAGGCTCAAGTGCAGTCTGCAAAAGATGCTTATGGTATTTCTAACTTCCATATATTTTGCTACAATCTACACTTGGATTCTAGTTAGGTTTTCTGGGGGCACATGTTTTGGAGAATGCAATTTGCAGCATTCAGCCAGAGAGAAAATATGAGACATTGTTTTCCATTATAATTTCCCATAAACCATTAAAAGATGTATCTTTCTCAATATTTTTTACTTTGCTTTGATACTGCAATTCTCTTTTTGTCTCTTCACAGTTCACACTAACATATGCTGATAAGCATCATAAATTTCTGTTTCCTGTTTAATATACATTTGTTTCTTCCTGATCTTCTCCCCTTTCTGTTTTTCTTTAGGCAGTTTGACACCTGTTATCTTTTAATTTTGCTGGTACAGGATCAACTGACAAAGAGGGAAGGAGAGATTCTCTGAAGAAAACTGTGCAAGTTAGCAACCTTAGTCCACTACTTACAGTGGATCAGTTGAAACAGCTATTTGGCTTTTGTGGCACGATTGTAGAGTGTAATGTAACTGACTCAAAACATTTTGCTTACATAGAATACTCAAAGCCTGAAGAAGCAACTGCAGCATTGGCACTGAACAATATGGAAGTTGGGGGTCGGCCATTGAATGTTGAAATGGCAAAATCACTTCCTCCAAAGCCGGCCATTCTGAACTCAGGAATGAATTCTTCATCTCTACCATTGATGATGCAACAAGCTGTCGCAATGCAGCAGATGCAATTTCAGCAGGCATTGCTAATGCAACAAACAATGACTGCACAGCAGGCTGCCAACCGAGCGGCAAGCATGAAAACAGCAACTGAGTTAGCGGCAGCAAGAGCTGCTGAAATAAGCAAAAAGCTAAAAGCTGATGGAGTTGGGGCTGAAGGTACCTTAGAAGAACAAAAGTCAAGGTATTTATGAGTTCTGAATTGCTAACTGTCTTAGGCAATGAACTATTTTTTAGCTTATCAGTTGATGTACACTCTTTGAATGTCAGAATTCCATATCCTTGTCTTGTTGTCCAAGAATTGTGGCCTAGGAGTTGAAAATTTGTGAAACTATAGCTTGTGCTACCCGATGTAGGAGTCTTTGTTGAAAGGTTGTAGATGTTATTATGTTGAATTAGGATTTCAGTTGGTCTCTGCTTTTTAGCTGTAACTTATTATTTCTAGAAATTACTTAGGATACCAAGCTCTTTTGCTATCACATCATTATATGCCAGTGCTTCTGACGTGATTGTTCTTTTCTTGGTAGTGTTTGTTTGACTTGGGATTTTATTTTGAAAGTTGAAATTATAAAGATGGAAAGGTGGTATATCTGGGGACATTAAATCTTTTCCTCTATATAATATTATCAACATATTTCCCTTTACAGAAAGTGTCATATTGTTAGAAGTCCAAAAATAGCAAGTAGGTAAAAAGTAATGAGAATGATGAGGTCAGAATCTATGTAGAAAGAGGCAGTTGTTGTTGAGTTGAGGCTGAAGATCTGAACTGTGTTGGTAGATAGAAATTTTTTTCTGGTAGAAGTTTATTCTATGTATCCATATAGGTGTTTTCAGACATTGTCTCTTTGGTTGGTTATGGTTTTGTTATTCTTAAAGTTTAGAATGAGTCCTTGTGGCAAAATTAAAATGGCTTGGAAAATTACCTTACTTGAGCTTTTTAAGGGAATTGCTTATGGATGCCAGTGCATGTATAGTTTTTGTTGCCAGAAAATGATCTGCTATTATTAGCATAAAATTGCCTTCATGCTTTTTTCTTTGACTCTTTTTGACATTGCTTCTTGTTTTGGTTAAATAACCTGGCTGCTAAAATGTACTTCAATTTTCAAGTGTTTGTTCAGGTCCTGTGTGTGCCTATATCTTCTTGAAGAGAGAGTTCTTACAATTTTTTTTTATTTATTTTAAAGAAACAACAAAAATGCCTAACTCTTGTTAAATAGTAAATAATTATAGTTATTGCTAGATCTGTAGTACTTATTCGTTTTATACATTTAGTGTATAATTTTAGGTTTCTCATTATTATAGTAATAAAATTACATCAATTAATCTAAGATACCAAAATTGGTAACTACTAGATCAATATCTAAATACTCAAATAGAATCCTATCTAAAAGATAGTAATCACTATAATACTCAACATCCCCCTCAAGTTGTTGGATAAATGTCCCATACCTAACTTGTAAACATGCCTCACTTGTAAACTAATATATGAAAATAGCAGCGAAAGAGGCGCAACAGAGGGAAGCAGCTTGCGTAGCAAATGACTGCCGAATGAAGATGCCAAATTTCATAAGAAGTCAGGAGGAAGCTAATAGAGCCAATAGCATCTATTGTTTCACTGATCTCCATAGTCAAAAAAGAACCCCATGAAAGACCCAAAAAATCTAGAAAACACATGATTGTCCATGTGTTTAAAAGAAACAGGGAGCAGAGAGCAACCAAATATGCAAAGCCTGGAAATCCAAGGCCATTGATGGAGTTCTGGAGTGAGCCTCAGGAGGTGCAGCAACTGGGACCAGTGCTGCCGGAAAGCCAGCGGAGAAGGCTCATGGACCCGGCTTAGAAGACTGCCGTGAGCTGGTGTTGGCATGTATGGTCACGTACGGCTGCTGGTGGTTGCCAAATTCTCGGTAATTGCCGACCAGAGGTTGGGCTAGCTGATGATGACTACAATAGAAGAGGGGGGAAACTTAAACTCTTGAAAGACCAAAAATGGCAGAAAACCCATGGCAGCTGCAGAAGAAAACCTAAGGTTGCTGCGGATGGACGGAGGAAGGAATACTCGACCTTTGATATTCAGCAAAGGCTCTAACACAAAACAAACCTAGGTTGTAGTGGGATTAAAACTCACCTCAAAAAGGAACAAAATAAACCTTAGGTTGCAGGTTAAAAAATCACCTCGCAATTGAACTTGGCTTTGGTTCCATGTAGATTTTTAGGTTTTGGTTAGAGAATAAATCTTTTTCATTATTATTTTCATAAAATTACATCAATCTATCCATCTATCTATATATATATATATATATATATATAGTTATATAGGATACCCAAACTAGTAACCATACCAAATAGGTAACTCCTAAATCAATCTAAGATCAGGACAATCAATTATAATCCTATCTAAATATAATAGTCAACAATAAGTTAACTAAACTGCTCATTCTGTTCCCTTTTTATTGGCCGAAGGACAAGGAATCTTTTGGTTAAGGAAGTTTTGTTCCTTCCATCTCTATCCTCCATTTCAGTTTACAATAGCTGAAGGGCTAGTGTAATGTTGCTTTCTAGGCAGATATGAAGGGAGTCAAGGTTTCCTTCTTTATAGCTGCATGTGCTTGTCATTTGTAGAGTGATTGGATCTTATAGGAAATTGAAATGTTCATCGTGTTTAGTGAATAAATGCTTGATCTTAGAAGGTCTTTCAGTTAATGTCTGATTTCTCGTTAAGCTATCTCTTTGCTGTCAAGCCTTGTTAGCTTAGTGGTAAGTAGCAATACTTAGGATCGGGAGGTCTCAATTCCGAGACACGGTAAGGATAGCTGGGGTGCCATGAGGGGAGTGGTAAAGTGAGGGTTAGGGGATCGGTGGGTTTTTTATTAAAAAAGAAGCTATCTCTCTGCTGGCATACTTCCAAAACTCTTGTTGGATATGACTTATGAGTGAATTGATGTCTATAGATTCTTGCAATAAATAAGTTGGTGGAATGTATCCATCTTATACAGATTACTGTTTTGCTTTCTCTTGGTCATTGAAGGTCTTTTGGTATACTCAAGTTCGCCAGTATTTTTTCTTAGGCCTCTCCTGCTTGGACTTAAACTTAACATGCAGAACACCTTTTTCTTTTCTCTTGGTTTTTTTTTTCACCAACTGCAATTCTCATTAGATGGCTGTTCTTTTCTGAGTTGCTTAAGGTTGTAGTTTGCATTGTCTTGACTTTTCTTTGTGTTTGGGCATGGTTGCTGCAAATTTAGCATTTATTACTTTGGAACTGAAAATATTGCTCATAAAATTTACTGTGTACTGCCGCTTGCCTGTGAATTCTTCATATTCTATGTTATAAAGGGAGGTTTAACTGAACCTATTTTGGAATTACAATTTTGGAGAACTGTATACTTACTAATGCCAATCTTCACAGGTCTTCATCACCAATCCGAGCTCAGTCCAAATCCAAGTCAAGGTCCAGATCCAAATCTCCCATCAATTACCGCCGCAAGCGAAGATCTCCCTCTTACTCACCTCCTCGACGCTATTCAAGAGCTTATAGATCTAGATCACCGGTCAGGTCACGCTATTACTCCGTATACGATAATGAACGTCGATCGTTCAGGGATGGTAGGGATGACAGTAGCAGAAGTAGGAGGAGGGATTTAGGCAGATCATATGATCGATTTTCCCCAGTTTCCAGAAGAAACAGAAGTAGAAGTAGGAGCCCACAACAAAAGTCATATCAAGATGATTCAAGATCGCCAAGGCATCGTCGAGATAGTCCATCTGAGAGGCCAAGGAAGTCATCTCGTGTTGATTCTAGATCTCCAGGGCATCCCGGGGGAAGTAGATCACCTCCTAGAAAGGATGAAAGCAAATCAAAATATAGAAGGCGATCCAGATCAAAGTCTGCAGAAGTTAACCAGAACTCTGGTGAGAGAATAGAAGAAAGCAGAGAAGATCGATCTAATCTTGGGCAACATAAGGGAAGTAAATTGTCCCCAAGAAAGGATGAAACCAAGTCAAAATATACAAAGCGATCTAGGTCTAGGTCCATTGAAGTTAACCAGGACTCTAGTGATAGGATCCACAAAAATAGAGAAGAAAAATCTAAGCACAGGGAAAGGAGACACTCCAGGTCAGCCTCTGTTGAGGCCAAGAATCGTAAATGTGATGGACCATCACCAAGAGTTTTAGATGACAGCAATTCAAAACGGAAGAGAAAGTCTCGTTCTTGTTCTCCAGATGAAAAGCATCACAAAAGTGATAAATTGGACCGAAGCAATGAAGGGAAATCTAAACATCACAGTAGAAGGACGTTGAGGTCAAGGTCTGCTGAAGCCAGACGGCACAAACGTACTGGGACACCACCCAGGCATTCAGATGACAGAAAATCAAGAAATAAGAATCGTGCAAGGTCAAGATCCTTAGACTGCAAACCAACAAGGGACAGTGACCCTCATAAAAGTAAATATGAGAAAGCAAAATATCATAATGAGAAATCTCTGAACTCAAATGACACTAGTGAGGCACCTGATCCAGAAGTGAGGGATTGGAAGAAAGTGAAGGAAGAAGATATTGGACATGAGGAAGGCCACAAATATAGTGATAAAGAGGTCAAGAATGATTATTAGGAACTGAACTACAATGACAAAATCCTCGCGAGATAATTATTCTGGATTTTCAAATGTCATTGAGGGAATGCTGAGCATATTGTGTCAGGCCTAAATTTTGGATACAATCTCCGTTACCTGACATGCCTACTAAAATTTATTTTAGCAGCTGTAAACAACTGGGAGATGTCTTTTTAGGGGCTTTGGAAATTCTGCAGTATTTTTTACAGTTCCATTATTAGGAGACTGGTTCTTCACTTGATAATGTCTTTTTTTTTTTTTTTCCTCCATTTTTTCTTTTCCCCACCTTTGTCCCATTCCCCTTCTGTTGCAGGTTGTTGCATGGAGTGGGAGTAGGTCTGAAGCTATCTTCATATTATATTTCAACTGAGCAATGTTATTAGCAAATTCTGTATGAGCTTGATGTATGCTGGACTCTTACCTTCATCATTAGGTAGTGAATTTTCCAATTGTTGTCTGTCTTAAGATTCTGTTGGGTAACTAAATTTTCTTGAATTTGTGATTCCTGTATGCTGTGCTTCGTTGCTCTTCCATGCTATATATATATTTGTTCTTGGCCTTCATCCAAGAAGTAGTGCATAAAATGTTGAAGAGAGAAATCTGTACTTCATATGGTTTACAATTCTTGGATTATTGAAGCTTATACCTGTTGCACATTTCTCCTTTTCTTTAGTGAAGTATGATCTTATGTAAAGGTTCATTCCGTCAACTAGATGTGGCTTCTTTCTTTACCTCTACTCACATCTTTTGTTTTCCTGCCTGAGATTTCACTGTTGATATCACTAGATGGTTACTGTAGGTTTTATGAAGTTTTGATCATTGTCAATTCTTGTGTTCCTTGTTTTATTGGCTTTTATTGGTTTGGTGGGTCTGTTACATTCAAAGAACATGCAGGATTCTTATGCTGGGAACACTGGTGCTTTTTCGGATGAATTGGCAGGGTTCTTATTTCTGGTTAAACATGAAGGTATGCGGTTGTGAGATTTGTTGGTCAAATAACAGGAGCTTTTGCTGTTATGACCACTCAGCTTAGAAGTGTTAAGATGATAATTCTGGATTGAAAGCCTTTACTGGATGAAGCTTAGGCTTGTTTGTTAATAATATATACAATGTTTTGCTATGCTCTCTCCTCATGATTCTTTCTTTCTTTTTTTTTTTTCCTCTCTTCTGTTTTAAGGTTCTGTTTTTCTTCTTCCTCTTCCTTTCTCTATTCTCTTCCTTCAAGAAATTACTTGGTTAGGTAAACTTACATCTAAAGCTGATTGAAATGAGATGTTGCTGTGATGGTTTGCAAAGATGCACAAACCTTGTTGAAAGATCATATTGGAGAACTTAAAGATTTCATGGTGGAAATCAGTTGTATTGTCCAGGTAACTTTCTGTTTAATCACCGGTCATCGATTTTGTCTATGGAGGAACAAGGTTGGAGAATACAGTAATATATCTGAATTATTTCCATTAGTTTTTTATTTTTATTTGTGTGAATTGTAGATGGATGAAGTGATTTTTCTTGCTTGACATTGATTTTATACATTTTGACAAATTCTGGATTAAGGATTCTTTTTCCAAAAATGTTTGGTACCCTTGTGAGTGAAGGAAATTTCAACCTGTTGCGTCTGGGAATGATGATTCTGTGTCATTTGCATGGCCGGGAATGATATAATGGAGACTCATGTTTCTTTCCAGTTATGTTTAAGCATTTGTGGTATGGATCATATGTTCTCTGTCCACTACCTTTTATCTTTATGGTAGAATCTGTGTTTGTGCATGAGATAGCACCCAAGGAAAAACCAAACCCTCTGAGAGGACCTAAAATGTCTGTTGGCTTTTTGTGTAGCAAAAAACGTCTTTGTTGTTTTGGCAGGTTTCATCCACAATGGTTCAAGATATGCAACAGTTACCAAGTCTTGATCACAAACGATACTGAACTGGACCAACTTACTTTTAACTGATGCAAAATAGTTTCATGAAGATGACTTTTTCTTCTTGAGAATTGAGTGTCTTGTGTGTGAAGGAAGAGGTGGTGGTAGTTGAACTGTCACGATCTAAACCACCTTTCCAACACATAAAGAGAAATTTACCCTAAGCATTCATCTTTACATTTATATTTTGAGATGGGATTTTATTGATGAAAACTTGCATTCATATCAACCGGCAAAACCTGGCGTAATCTTCTTCAATAACCGGTCAAACAATGGCCAATATTAGGCTGCGTACCTTTACTTCTTGTTAATCTCAAAGGGTGTTGACGGTTAAACATTTGTTTTTTTTTTTACCAAGTACTATTTTCTTTGCCACCTAATATTTTATGATCTTGGCTCTAATCTTGAACGCAGTTGATATGCTGGAATCGAACAAAAGAAAATACCCAAGTTTAGCTTAGCATGAACTAAATTTTATGTTTTTTTTTTTAAATTTACCAATTCATTCTCTAATTCTATTCTCCTCTCTATTAATCCTGTCGGATTTTAGAAACATTGGTCTTTTGATCCTTGTTTAATTCTTCATGGCCATGTTATGTTCCCTCTCACTCGTTTATCTGTTTTCGTTTCATTTATAAATAGGAATAACTTATCTATATATTCTCAAAATTGATTGATGATGTGTTTACTCTAAATGTTGGATGGAATAAACACGTGCATGATGATCAGAACATTACTGCAAGGGAAATTAGCATGATGGAGATGGAGGTGGAAGTGGCGAGTAGTCTCGTCCCAAGACTCTCCAGTGCTAATGGAAAAAGGCACTCCGAGGTCGAAGGGTTTTTCTGGACAATCTTGGCGAGGCCTTGAAAAACACAAGACTCCACATCTTGGTTTTGGATTTGAAAATACATGTTGAATGCATAGGAAATGTTCCCTTTAAGGTCCAACTTGTTGCAGGTTCCCCCATAGCCAAGGCTGGTGCAATCTCCGTATGCACAGGCATAGTCCATATTTGGTCCAACCGGGGTGGCGGATGCATTCTTGGTGGGATCCCAAACACACCATTGGCGTTGAAGATACGTCACATTTTTTGCACCAACAGGCATCTTATTCGAATTCCCATTCCCGTTAAAATCTATCGGAAACTTGGGTTGCCCATCGTATCGGAAAATGCCCCAATGGCGTTCGAATTTTCCCGGTTGAATACTTTTCATGTTCTCGTCTAGTAAGCCGAAGAGGTAAACTTCGACTGCGCCCTGATGGAGGGGCGTTCCGAAATTCTTGGAAGCCATTTTCTTGAGTAGCCCATTGTAGAATCTCTTGGCCAAACTGGCATTGGCATTTATGTCTCCGTCGGTCGGCCACCCAATCTCTCCCACGATGATGCTTACGTTGGGAGCTCCGACTTTCTTCAGAGACCACACCAGGGTATCCAGGTTTGCATCGTACATGTTGGTGTACTGAATGTTCTTGTCTTGGACCGGTTTGGCTCCCCCGTCGAAGAAGGCGAAGTTGACGGGGAAATCAGGGTTTTGGTATAGGCTGAGAAATGGGTAGATGTTGACCACGAAGGGGGAATTGTGTTCGTCAAGAAAGGCAACGATGTCGGTCATGATGTCCCTAATCTCGTCACGAAAATGTCCCAGAGATGGAGTATTGGACTTGGATTCGTACACATCTCCATTCTGGGGGATGGTTGCTTTGATTCTGTGTCCGTGTCCGGCTTCATCGAGAGCTTTCTGGACGTTCTTCAATGCGGGGAAAACTTTCTTCTCAAATGTACCGTTGTATGACTTGAGGAATGGCTCATTTCCAACGGCAACGTACCTGTAAGTACCCATGCATGCATACATTAAATTAATGAAAAGAATAAATATAATAAAAAAGAAGATGAATCATGACTACTACTTACGCTATGTCGACACCTCCCTCGTACAAATGCTTTGAAACATTATGTTTGACCCAATCTTTGGCATTATCGTAATCATTCAGGTGGGACAATTGGCTATTTGGGATGCCAAGCATGACCTGAATGCCAGTCCCTGCAAAATGTTTGACCGTCCAATGATCAGAGTCAAACAGCTTGATCTTCTTTATGCCGTTGTCTTTCAGCATTTGGATAACAATGGTGGGATCCATACTCTGAGCTGACTGCGTTCCCCAATTCACACCAATATTATTGTTATTGTTCTGATCAGCGGAGGAGAAGAAGAAGAACATAAACACAAACGATGTCCATACCAGAAGAACATAACCTGCAGCCATGGTTAATTACTTAATTAATTTGAAGATATGATGAGAATGTGCTCATGAAACCTTGATGCTTCTCTCTCTAATTTCTAACATGTTTTGATTATTATTTGAAACAATAAAATAAAATAAAACATGATTCATTAAGTGGCCAGCATGTAATTGCACGACTCAGGCAGAGATCACCGGGTGGTCGCAGGTTTTTCCATTGGATATTATTAACCTCCTATGATTTCCAACCTCCCATTTAATTACTCTCCTTCGTATTCCTATGTGTAAAATAATTATAATAATAATTAAAATTTTCAAAATTGTTAAAACCTAATAATTACCTATTTATTTTCTATAAACTATTGGATTTCCTTTCTAATAGAACTCTTTTCTAATATATATTTATTTCATTCAGAAGCACGAGTTCGGAAAATTAAAAAAAGAGAGTTAATAATACTAATGTAAATACTAAAAATAAAGTATCAATTTTTATTATTAATAATAAATATTGCAATAATCTTTAAAATGGAAAGTATTATTTTCAAATGATATGATATAATATATATGAATATAAACGTCTGTTTAGGAATATCCCGATGGGTGGGTGGAGTGACGGGTATAGATACCAAATATTGCAAATTCTATAATATATAAATATATACCATGTAAATATAGGAGATTTCATCTAGTTAATAATAATTGTTATGCAACATTAGGGTTGGGAATAAGTGGAGTCGAACTCATATCTATTTGGCTCGAACTTTATTCATTTATATTTTTCTAGGTTTGAAAAGTGAATAATTTATTTTACATTTAATATTATGAACAAATATTTTTAACTGAGTTGTTTTTTTTTTTTTCTTTTCCGTGGAAGTTTTCCGGGACTTTCTCTAGTCGTAGCAATTTCCCACAGATGATGACTTATACCATGAAAGATTCTCCACAGAGCTTTCACTGACCATATCAATTTTCCACTGAAAATTTGTCGCAAAATGACATCAACTGCACTCCACCGGCCCTCTATCGCCAAACGACATCAATTTATCTCTTTATTAATCGTTGAACTACTTTTTTCGTGAAAAGTTTCCAAGACTTTTCATTTATCCATAGCAACTTTCCATGAATTTGCTTTGTCCGTGGAAAACTTGAATATTTTCAATTACTTTCTTATTTCATCGGTGTTCTTCGGCAATCTCATTCTTTCACTGTCCAGCAACCTTTATTGCATATACTCAAGAAAAAATTGAGTTTGTATCTCTTCTACAAGTAAGTAGAATTACTTTTTTGTTTCTCATTCTCATTATCCTTAAACTTACGCTATGGATTACCCTATTCTCATATTTCCTTTCTTCATCCTCTTTTTATTATATTACTGCTTAGATATCCAGTTAGTATTTTAATGTACTGTTTGATTTCATGCTCAATACATCTTAAGACTTTCTTTTATTAGGTATGAATCGAAAATCGATGGATGCAAGAGTTGGTTTTGGTGGACTAGGATTTTCATTTGAGTTTTGTGATGGTGTAAATGAATTTCCTGAAGTGGCATGTAAACAAGAACTATATTACATGATTTCGAAGATTAGGTGCCCCTTGTAATGAGTGCAAAAATAAAAAATTTTGCTCATCCCCAAATAATTGGATTTTACTTGCTAAAGAATGAGTTTATCTCAAATTATTATATTTGGATATCCCATGGTGAAAGTCTCATATGAGGGAGTGCAACAAGTAATACAAAGGTTGGACTTTCCGATCGAGTTGTGCAAATGGTTGCAGATGCAGTTGGTAGTTTTTCTGAGAGTGTTGATGATGATATGATTGATATATAGATACTGGACCAAATCAAGATGCCAAAATTTTTTATGATTTGTTATTTGCAGTGGAGGAGCCACTTTGGCTTTGGTTGTAAGAAAACATCATTGCTTTTAGCTACGTTTCCATATAAATAAATGCACTGCTTTCCTCACTCCCAGACTGTAGCGTATGTATGCTTCTCCAAAAACAACAAAACACATGATTTGACATTTCACCCATCGCAATATGAAGAAATATTATGTCATCCTTCAGAGGCAAAGGCTTGGAAGCGTTTTGACCCTACTCACCCCTCTTTTTGGGCGGAACCTTTTAATGTGAGACTTTTTCTATGCATGGACGGATTTCTACCATTTGGTATGTCTTGGAAGTAGTATTCTTGTTGGTCAGTCATTTTAACACCATATGATTTGCCTCCCGGTATGTGTATGAAGACACCTGAGGCAGGTGGATGTGGTGGGTTGAAGAATAAGAAATTCTTGAAGAAATCTAATAACAGGAACTTAAGAAAAATCGTAACTTTTAGTTCAGATCAAACACTGGTGGTGAACAGTTCGTCGGAACCGAGATGGTGAACAGTACCCCGATGAATAGTGCAATAGCAACAATTTCGGAAAATTTTCGGAAACTCAAACTTTGGATTATCCGTCAAAATTTGAGGCTTTTCCATAATCTAACTTCTGAACTCGTCAAAGGTCAAGACTATGAAAATAGAATTCTTCTCCTATAATCAAACTTCAATATAAAGTAGTTAAAGG
>JAOXNR010000031.1:2908006-2946416 GCA_028571225.1 Parsonsia alboflavescens
GTCCTACACGGGTAGGAATATGGGAACGGGAAATGATCGTACGACTACCACTAATTAAGAATATAGGAATCAACAAAATGGTTAGATACTTATTTAGAGATTCTAAAAAAACATTGCTATATAAATGTAAATAATAATAATATATCTTACTAGTAACAGCCAATAGTTGGCGTGGATATGTCTCTCCCTCTCTTGACTGTCTCTGATGGTTCCTCGATACTCGTGCATCATCATGCTCCACCCTGGGGAACGACCCTGCAACCTCCAAATCATCCAATATCTTCCATACGTAATAGGGGATAGCTTCTGATGACTCATGGGTGAGAATCCAATGCTTGAGATGATGCCATATGCCAGTCTAAGGGCATCATCCTCCAAAAGCTTTTCCATCTCCATGACCTTGTTCGGAGTGAGCATAGTGGGTCCTCCCATGAGTCAAGCAAAAGCTGAGGTGGGCTATAGATGCGTCTCAATAATCTTTTGGTCTACTATCCCATAACATAGACTAGTAAGTAATGCGTACTTCAGCATGCCCAATCTATGTAACCGATCACCCATAAGGAACCACATCTCGTCAGGGCAAGCACCATCCAATGTCATCTCTCGTGTTAGTATATGCAATGCGGCATTAGAGTAATAGGCTCCATTGTAGAAAAGAAGATCCATCATGTATCTAAATAGACCCCTAGTAAAGCGCTCTAGTGCCCCGTGGCACCCCGTAGCTCATCAACTACCCGAGTGAATATAGAATATGCTTGGCGTGTGCACCAAGTGTATGATCGGAAGGAACCATGGGATCGTGACAGAGCCTATAGGTATAATTGATGCTATCAATATCTTTACAATAACGGAACAAAAGAAATAATTTATTAGAAAATTTATCTTTAAATTACACTCAATTTTTTTTATTACTACAATACACAAATTATGGTCCACAACCATTTTTTTTTTTTTAAACTAAAGTATTTTTTTTATGTATCCTAATTAAATAAATTAGTAATCGCATCTAGTGTTATTTAAATTTTCAAGCATAATTTTTTTAGAGAAAACAATGTAATTATTTATAAAAAATATTTACTCTAAATGTAATGTTGAAAATAATAATTATCACTATCGAATTAATTATTAATTAATTAAATAGTCAAACAACAACAACAATAATAATAATAATAAATAAATAAATAATTTGATCTGAAACAACAACAACAACAACAACAATAATAATAATAATAAATAAATAATTTGATCTGAAAATTGGTGAGAGTATTTTGGCCCTCAAAGGGCCAAAATAGAAGATTTCTATCTTTGGAGGGCTGGAATCCCTAATTCCAGCCCTTGGTTTACAAAAGGTTCCTTGGTCTTGTTTAATTAATCTTTCGATCCTCGGAGGGCCACAATTTGGGATTCTGGCTCTTAAAAAATTTGGGATTCAAACAAGTTATATCCAGTCTCAGGAAGGGCGGAACATGGGATTTTGACCCTTCAATTTCAAACTCAACACCGTTCAATCATGCTTTCAATAACATAAAATCGATATTAAACAACACAAAATCATGCTCCAAGAAACAAAAATACAATACAAATCATGCTTCATCATTATACACCTAAATAAGCTTAAGAGTTTAACAAAAATTCAATATTCGAGTGTGAGGAAGAAGAAAACCTACTTGGAATGTGAATTCGACCGTGATGGGGAAGCTTTAGTGGTCACTGGAAGACTAATGGCATGGGTTCGAAGTCTCCGGCGAGTCGGTGGAATCAGTCAATGAAGGCAATAGCTTGAGCTGCTTCGATTTTCGGTGAAGAAGAAGAGGAAATGAAAGGACATGTGAAGGAGCGGATTTCGAAGAAGAGGAAGAGAAGGAATTTAGGGAAGAAGGGAAGGAGGGGTTGTCATGATTCCATAATGGGGAAGAGAAGAGTTTCGGTCCTCTTTGTCTCGGTTGGGTAATTAGAGACGAAGGGTAGGGGATAATTTCCCATTTGAGGGCCCTTTTTTATTGGTAGAAGACATTAAAGTTCAATTTGGATATAGGATGAAAATGAAGTGATCTAAATGGGTAGAAATGAAATTTTTTTACAATTAAGGTAAAATTAGAATACCCATTTCAGTTTGAATTATTTGGTTTGAATACTCCACATCTATAGAGAGGGGATCTCATAAGGCTCATTATGTCTCCCTCACCATGTATTCCTTTTTCCCCCCTCTAATAAATGGGTAGGGATCAGACCAACTCCCCCTCTCCCCCAATCAAAAGCGGCTTCTCTAATAATAATAATAATAATCGAATAATCCTATGATTTATTTTATCTTTTTAAGTTTTAATTAATAAAAAATAGGGATCAATTTGATATATACATTATTTTTCATTTTAACCTATTAAATACCTAAACAACTTTTCAATCATAAGTTATTTAGGTACTTATTTGACAAAAGAAAAAAATAATAGGTATCAAACCTGAATTTAGGTATAACATTAAATATCAAAATAATCAACACATTCTATCTTGATATGAAATATGTAGATCGGAAGTACTAATTGTTTAAAAGTTGTTTAGTTACTCGAGATAGAGTGCATACGCCATGGCATCATCCTAGTCATATATATATAAAGAAATGCAAATGCTGCCATGTACAATGTCGCCCTAATTTCTGTGTGCGACCGACTCTATAGAAACGGAAAGTCAAAGGCTGATTCAGACTTCTTTTCTTATTCATCATCTTCTACAGTCTCCCTGTTTCTTCTTCCATTCTTTCTTTTCACACGAAGATCTGCATTAGGTTTTTCTTTTTCTTAATCCATTTATCATACCACGAAGAATAGAACAACCCAGGAGTGCATATTGAAGTAGAGATGAGATTGGAAAAAACAAATCAAATCCTCCAATATCTGAAATCAAAATTATGATGATCCAAGTGAACCAATAATCAAGAAAAGACCTTCAATACAAAACTATAAATCATCAAGAACCCAAACGAAATCCTCTATAAACAATAAATCCCATCATCAAGGACACTACCTCAACGCAAAACTTTGTCGAAAAACATAACTCTTTAGTCAAAAATCATCAGGAATGTTTCTAAAACCATGTTAGATTAGGTAAATCTCCAATTAACCCATGAGAAATTGGGGTTAGAAGAAAAGAAAAAAAAAAAATTAAAGAAACTTAATAGTTGAAATCGAACAGAAGATGATAAATCTAGGTTGAAGAAGAGAGATTTTACATGAATGGAGTAAGGGAGAGTAAGAGTAAGAGGTAGAATCTTCTAGGATGAAGATGAGCACATTGAAAGGATAACTCATTGAGTAAAAAGATAACAGAGAGATGCTGTTCAAGATCGGTGGGTTTTTTTTTTTTTTCCTTTTTTTTTAAGTTTTAACGGTCACGCATCATAGTTTGTGCAAAATCGTGCATAAAAACATTTTTCTATATATAAATGCTATATATTTATATATAGGAAAAAGTTATAAAGAACTTCCTCTAAAATTCTGAATAGTCAAAGTTGACGTTAAATTGTCCTTTTTTAAAATAAAATAAAATAAAATAAAATTTGATCAAGTATTTTAAATTTATCCTTTTAGATTAAGTTTACAAAAATAAATTTTTATGAAAGAATTTACTTTTACTTTAAGAAGAAATATAGCTAATCTAACCGTTGACCGTTAAAAGACTTAACCAAACCACATTATAAGGTGTGTTCAGGAGCACTTCATAGCATTACTCATGTACCTATATCAATAATGCTATAATGCGCTATGGAACACACCTTATACATAACATGCTCCTATTAAATCTTTAACGGATCATTCCCTCTCTAGCTCCTCCCCACTGCAAGGGAAAAAGAAGAAAAAGGAGAAAGCGTGCAGAATTGTATTTCCTTGATAACGATTCTTAAAAATGTAGCCAGTGTCCATTAGAACCCTGAAAAAAAAAATCTTTTAAAATAAATTACATGATGATTTTAGTGTTTTACTGTTACGAAGAAGTTACTGAATGCATGTGAATAAACTATTTTTGTCCAACAACATTGAGCAGATAATGTGGATTCCATAGATCTAATTACACCCTAAAGAGTCCTCAGACCTCTTCTCCTTCCAATTTGACAGATTTATCTCTCTATAAACATTAGGTAATTCAAAACAAATTCAAGCCTTTTTCCTTCTTTCCCGAAAGATCTTTGTTGTCTTCCAAACTGATGATCCATTAGGCCACTGATGAAAGCTCTGCATTGCCTAACCTGCTCGGCATCGACAATGCAAATCCGGCTTTCCTCAACATCATTGCTCCACCATTACCTCATTTTGGTGGGCTGATTCACTCACACACTTTGGTGATTCTTCGATATCATACAGCTCCATCAGATGAGTTCTCCTTAGGGCAGGTCTTTTTTGGATCTGCTTCTTGCCATGCACGATGCCTTCATCGCCCTTTAGCATCCGCAAGACCTGCATTGTATTGAAGATCAGAGTCATATCTAATTTCGGACAAACTAATGAATCTCTGTCATCAGTAACGTGGAAAAATTATCTTTTCCAAACAGCAGAGAAAGCACAGGGAGAATGCCAAGATTTAACTCTTTTAGGTCATGGTTCCATCAAAACTAACATGTTGATAGGAGCGTCTTGAGTTGATATAAATACTCCTTATAGAAGAATAATGCCTGCTGTAGCATAGAACAATTAGAAATAAAAAGCTTGCCTGACTCATTGTAGGACGTTCCGCTGGGGACTGTTGTATGCATAAAGAAGACACCATGATCATGCGATTTATCTGTTCCACATCGAAATCACCACCAAGAGACTGATCAACCAGCTCAGCAAGGTTTTTGGCTAAGAGGAAAGGTTTTGCCTGTAAGAAGGTTTTAAGCTTTGATCAGAATGTCATACTACTTTGATAAATAAACCATTTGTTTTCCTTTTGAAAATTTTAAATTCTCAATCATAAAAAAGCATTGTAACTTAGAGGCATATGACAGATGTAAACATACCCACATCACCAAACTTCTATTGCCTTTATCTATTGCTGGGCGACCGCTAATAAGCTCTAGTAATAACACCCCAAAAGCATAGACATCAGTTTTCTCATCCACAATCCCATGCATAAAAAACTCAGGGGGAAGGTAGCTGTCATGAGAAGTAAATACTTTTAAGGCTTGAGTATCTACAGCATCATAAGTTCAAGATATGCTATATTTATTAGAAATTCATCTCTTACACACCCAAATGTGCCTTCAAACTGTGTCACTGTCAAGTGAGTCCACTGATCCGGGAGCCACTTTGCAAGCCCAAAATCTGAAATCTACATAAAACTAAAGATTAAGCATCAATAGTTCAGGACATTACTTGAAGGAATAAATAAAATTGTCTCTGGTGTATTTCTACAAGCCCACAGTTGCTCATAGTTTCAAAAGAAAAGAAAACTACGTGATAATTTTGTTCATTCCTAAAGAAATCAATGAAAGATCTCAAAAAAGTGATGAGTATTGTAATATTATTATCTTTCTATATGTTGATACCTGAGGCTGAAAATCTTCTGTAAGCAACACATTGGCAGCTTTGATGTCTCTGTGAATTATTCTCCTTTGGCATCCCTCATGAAGATATGCAAGGCCTGATGCCGTTCCCAGAGATATATTGTATCTGAAGGACCAAGTTAATTTTTCCTTCTCACCTAGAACATTAAAGGAAACGAAGAGCAAGTTGGACTTCATATTTCCTTGAAATGAAAAAGGAGAAAAGGTAATGAAGAAAAGTATCATTGACAAAGGGCAGACCATTAAGCAGGGATGCCAAGCTCCCATGAGGAGACAAAGGTAGGACAAGATGCATCCCTCCTTCAACCCCATAACCAATCACATGAGCAATGTTTGGATGGTTAACATGAACTAACATTCCAAGCTCAGACAAGTAATCTGCTGTCATCTCTTCAGTGGTTCCTCTGTTAAGCCTTTTAATAGCTACTAGTTGCCCATCTTTCAGATGTCCTTTATAAACTTCAGAGTAACCTCCCTCACCAATCAAATTATCTTGAAAAAAAGATGGCAGTTTAAGATTCAACAATCAGTTCCCATACACAGTTTTTGAAAGTAATCATAGAAATGGACTACGAATAAATATATTTGTGTGTGTGTGTCTATATATATATATCAAAATATCTAGTACCGGAACCAACTCTAGCAGGATGAGTTGGATTTTATCAAATGTTTTAAGATGTATTAGCAGGGATGTTCAGAATTTGTTTCCTGTTAAGTACATTGGGCTGTGATCTAATTGGTTGTCATTGGGAAACAAGAAGATTAGCATTGTAAAACAAGAATATGAGGAACTGTTTACCATGGTTAAAATTGTTCGTTGCCACTTGGAGATCTGAGAGAGAGAAATTCTTCCAAGAAGATTCAAAGCAATGAGACAATTGAGTATCTATAGTAGGATTCAGAGTTGGCATACTCTGAGTTGGAATCCTACTACTCTTTTTCCTTGACATCTTCTTGATTGAAGGGAGGGAGGGTATATTAGGATGGAAATGCATTGCCGGTGCCTTTTTGAGCTTGCGAAGAAAGCCATGCCATTGAGTTTCTGATTTTCTATCCCCAAGTTGCTGTGAATCTGATGTGCTGACCTCTTGAGCTAGTGTTTCAGGTGCAGGCTCATCCTCAACTTCTCTAGTTGAATCTTCATCTTCTTTTTTAGCCATATTCAGACATCGTAGCTCTTGAACAGAATACACAAATGTAAATCAGTGAGGATTGAACATATGTGATGAAAAACTTGGAAATAACATAGAAAAAGGGGTGGGGAAATTGTTTGATATCATAACGAATACATTTAGAGTCACCAGAGCATACGAAAAGATGATACTCAATCCTAGAGAGTTAATTAATTACCTTCAGGCGATATAGAGATGGAGGAAACAGAGAATAAAAACTTCTGTCCAACGTGAAAAAGCTCCCCTTCTGATTGTTCATCATCGCTGCTCGTGTTCCCATTGCTAGTTACATAAGCAGCAAGAGAATCATATTAGTTAGAATGTGAACAACAGAAATCTCACAACACAGACAAGGAACAGATGGCTAAAGAAACAAATAAAGAAATTCATAGGAGAAAAGTTCAAAAGGTTGCACTAGATTTGAAGGACAAAACTTGCATAACAGACAGATTAAAAGGATGTCATTCAATGCATGAAATGCTCAGACTTTTTCTTGTTTTTCCAAATAAATGGTGTGACAGGATCAATATAGAAGAAGAACCTATATTTTTCTTGTTTTTCCAAATAACAATACCCTCCAATTTTTTTTTCTGAAAATGAAGTTATATCAATATGGAAGAAGAACCTGACAATCAAAATCTTGGTTAAGCCTAAACAAAACACATGAAATTTCTAATTACATTGTCCAATACATTCTGTTTAATCAATACATTTGCTGCAACCGTAAGGCATAATAATCGAAATCCCAGGGAATATGGAGAAAACCAAAAACATGAAAACATAATAATAAGATCATTCATTGGAACATAAACATATTCCCAATCAAACCAAAAAAAAAAAGAAAACAAAATTGGGGTAAAAAGTTGAAGAATTACCATGAAGGCTCCTGGGCATGATCCATGGTTCCTAAGACAGAACAGAACCAGGGCTCCCAAGAACCAAAAGTGGGATTTGCGAGAAAATGTGTCTGTCTGTCTGTGAGAGAGAGGGAAAGTGGGGGAGGAGAGCTTGATTTAGCGGTTCTCATGTGTTGTTCATCAACTTTATATATGGCAAGAGACAGCGACAAAACACATGCCCAGAAGATTTTCTTGAGACATGCCGTTCTGTGTGCAAAAAAATCCGCATTCTTGGCAACCTTTTTTTAGCCAAACTCGTTTTGCACACGTTAAAATAAAAGATGTACAAATGTGACCGGTAAGTAAAACATATAACATTACTCTCGATAATCTTCCCCAATTTTAAGAATGGTCATCCCTCAATAAAACTTACCATTAACCTTTTTGTTTTCCCTTACAATGTAGTACTGATTTGTACAGATTTGCTCAACTCAGCCAACCAACCACAAAAAATTCGTTATATCATTTGTGTATATTTTTAGAAAAATAGTACTAATTGGCAGCTTGAAAAGAATTTTGTAAATAGTATCTACTTATTTCTCTCAATTATTTGTACAATAAGATGAAATTTTAGGTTGCAATTTCAAATTTTTGAGAAGTTAATCTAAGTTTATATCAAAATTTCTTTGCATCCTTCCAAAAAAAAAATCTATATTTCGATGAATCAAACATTTAAGTCAATAAAATAAAATAAAAAAATCAACTTAAATTTTAAATAATAACTATTTACAATGTTACGATTGAAATATAGTAACAAGTAACGTATATAAAATAATATTAATAAAAAAATTATATTTTACTTACCAAGTATATTGTGGTTTGCTCTTCATTCTTTGGTTTTTTTTTTCTTTTAATAAAAGAGTTTTGACTGAAAATTTAGAAACAAAAATTGATAGGAAAGTTTCACTTTTTTTCCTTCAAGATTTCATTTTTAAAAGGAAGACTTATATATTATTTCTAAAGAGCCTTAAGAATATTTTAGGGTGTGAAAAAGATATTAAACAAAAAATTATAAACATAATTGATGGAGCTCGGAAGTAGTCTCTGAGTCACCCCGAATCGCAATGACGTCAATGATCATAACCTGAGAAGAAAGGTAGTAGGTCATCGGAGTGGGCTGCCGTCTCAGGAAAGAGCTCTAATGCCTAAGTCAATATTCCAAGAGAGTATTCTTGTGTAATTAACTCCAAAAGTCCTGTTTTTGTTCGTAGACTGACTATAATTTGATTATATATTAAGATGAAATAAGTTACCTCTTCGATTAGGACTCTTCTATTACGCAACAATAGGTAATTAGGATAATTGTGAGATCATATCATCTTCTGCCAATTACTCCTAGAATCGTAGAGTTTCCCTCGGGTTGGAGATCTTGCCATTCACGTCTCTGTTCCAAAGCTACAAGCTTGCTAACCGACCTTTAGAAAAACTTCATGACTTGCCCGTGGACATCAAAGGTCTCAACTATCTCTTTTGGGAGGTTGTGCTGAGTGATCATAGACTCATGGGGGATGTTAGGAGTCGTGCACAATTGGTTGCGGCAAGGAAGATGTATGAGACTGATTGGAGCTAACCAGGTTGATGGTCGTGGTCCGATAAGACCTCTCCTAAGCTCATTTGATTTGGAAGGTCGATGGTAGGAGGTCGCTTCCCACCTTTCCTCTTTAATGTTGTGAGTCTGACCTTCAGGTGTTGAAGGTTGGGGCTTTGAGCCCATTTGGGTCAACTTTGTCCGAGTCATACCCGTTTCTCCCATCATTACCCCCCTTTAGGCCCAGCAAGCTCAAAGGTTGTGGCACCTAAATTACCATTTTTAAGTCTCGACCTCTAAAGGGTAGCTCCGTTTTCTCTGTAACGGCTAGTTTTTTTGGAGGAGATATGCCTCATCAATTTTAGTTGTTACATCGGTTCCAGTGGTACCGGATCCTTTTCAGTAACCCAATTGACTCCTTATCTCATATAAATTATAGTCCTTTGAAGATTTTAGGATTTACCTAAAACTCTTTTGAGTTGCAAATTTTCTGCTCACGAGGCTTTCTGCAATACTCTTTGCTTCTTTCTTGAGTTTTCTTTGTCCTCTCTATTAGGCAAGTGAACCAGTGCTCAGAACAATTCCCTTCCTAATTCTCGAAGGAATTTCAATGAGTGAGTTCTTCTTTTCCTTTTATCACTTTTACTCCCCCAACTTCTATGAAAGCTCCCCCAACCAAGAGTAAGTTCTATAGGCCTTCTGAATTAGAGGTCTTCTCCACCTTTCCTGCTTTAGGTCCCTTTGAAACTTTTGAAATCAGCTGTGAAAAGGGACTAGAAAAAGGCGACATAGTCGCCACTGTGGAGGGTGAGCGCCCTTGTAGTCAGCGTCCCAGACACACAGTCCTTTATGTCACTAGTCTCTCAGGGGGGATTCTTTTCCCTTATCTGCACCCCTTGTTCATGGACATTGCTTATTTTTGGGGCTTTTCCATTACCCAGCTTCTCCCAAAGTCTATTCGGGCAGTAGCTATGTTTATAGCTTACCTGCTATCTTTTTTTAGTTCCAGTTTCTTTGGAGCTCTTTAGGAACTTTTTTAGAGTTGGCATCTCCTCGGCCGCAAAGAACATCTCTAAAGGGTACCTCCAGTTTAATCCTCGATATAAGCTGGTGGGTAATTTCCAGTCCTCTATAGGGGATTGGAAAAATCTCTTCTTCTTTACTAGACTTCCTCACAATTTGATCCGGTCCGAGCCTTACCCGGACTGGAACATGAATCACTCTTTCTTCAATGAGCTTCCTGACTTGACCAGCGAGCAGTTAAGGCACAAAGCTGTTTTGATTGAAGTAGCCAACTCTAACAATGCTACGGTTGAGTGTAGTTTACCCGCCTGGCCTGTAACCTTCCTTCGTCCTACTAGACTAGGGAATCTAGTAGATCGCGACCTCTCATCTGCCAAGAGAGCTATGGGGATTCCCCTTTCCGGTAGGGAGATTTTCTGTATTTTCTTTCTGAGCTTTTCTTGACTCTTTTGTGTACTAACAACCTTTTCTCTTTTGTTTTGACAACAATGAGGAATACCTCCTAGCTTTTAAAGTCCACTCCACTGCGAGCTCCTGTTGGTGGAGTTAGGGGCATCACTGGTGCTTCTTCTGCTGCTGCCATTGCAACCTCCTGTTGCTCAGGCCAACATTCCTATTCCCTAACCTTGGGGAAAGCAGGCTGTTGTGGCTGATAGGACCTAGACTGACTGCTTTGAAGCGCAGTGCTGAGGTTGCTGCTTTGAAGGCCTCTGAACGGCCTATGAAGATTTCAATCTCCTTTTCCTCCCTTTTTCTCAATTTGTGACTTATAAGAAGGGGGGCCCTCCATCTTGCTCAAGTAATTGGAGAGCTCCGGTGACCTCGAGGTCGAGGTTGGAGTTCAATGGCTATGCAACAGAGGAGGTCGCTAGTAGTTTGAAGAGGCTCGGGATTGCTGCCTTGGCCACCCACACTGATAAAAGGATTGCTCGATGGGTCCTTGACCTGGCGATGGGGTCTTCGGATTCCTTTTTCACTGGCCACACTCCCAGTCATTTTTGATTTAGTGTGTGCCCCCAGTTGACCGGGAGACATGCCGGCAACTAAAAGATGATGAACTGGATAAGTTCACAACTTCCCTCCATACTGCAGTAAGTCTCCTTAACCCTTCTTTATTTTTGCAGTTGGTTCTATTTTTGACTTGCCTGAGTTTCTGACTTCCTGACTTCCTTTTTTCTATGTTGCAGGACCATGTCTTCCTTGACGAGTAGCTGAGGTGGCAGGATGAGAAAGCCAAGAAAGATCAAGAATTCTCTACCTTGGTCTCAGGGCTTCAAGATGACAAAGCTTCCATGGAGAAAGAGAAAGCTGACCTAGGGGCCTTTGCTGAAAAGGCTAATGCTTCTTGTACTGACATGTTTAAAATTCTATAGGAATGCAAGAAGGAGGTTGAAGAGGCCAGGGTCGGGAACTAGACCATGTTAACAGCTCTGGAGGAAACTAACAAGAGGAATGAGCAACAGCTCGAGCTCGGCAATCAACAAAGGGAGTTAGTTCAAGAGCTCGAGGCTCAACTAGCAAGCCTTCAGGGTATTTGTGATGATGAGGGCAACCTCTCTCTGGTCAAGCTCGAGGGAGTTCCAGCCTTCCAAGACTATGTGGAATCCATCCTTGTCCCTCAACTCTTTGGACTTTATATGGATGTGATTGACAAGCTGCAGGAGCTTAATGGGGACCTGAAAACTGACCCCGTGGTGTATGAAGGGCTATATCACCAAGACACTGTAGCTCCCCTGCCTTGGGAAAAGGAGGACCTCGTGGTAACCTCTCAGGCTGAGTTCTCTGCAGCTGAAGTCTTGGCCAATAGTGGGCCAAGGGTCCCTCCAAGGAAGGCAAAGAACTTATGAAGGTCCCTTTCGAGGTCGAGGATCCAGAAAGATGGGTCTAGATGTTCCTGTTGTGGCATATGCTCGCCTAGAAGGTATGACTATGCCCAGTTATGGAGATTTGATTACTCAATACTTCTCTCATCTCCTGCATACTAGTTATGAAGAGGTACTCGACCTTTTTTTAGTTCCTTGCCTATCTTTAGGTAGACTTTCACTCTGACAATGTTGTTGGTTGCCTTGCAAGTCCTTCCAACACCACCGACTAAAAGTAGCTAATGAAAATGAGGATCCAGAAGATGAAGAGCCCCTCATTCACCACCAGCTAAGGAGGTAGCTGATGACTCCAAAGGATCAGGAAGGAGAAGACTGGATTTTTGTAATAGAATAGGATCTTCCATAGTCTTCTTCATACTTGCAATCTTGAATACTTAATTATTTCTGCATTTGTATAGAATATTCTCTCCAGATTTCTGTTTGTGGCCTCTTTTTTATATATATTAACTTGATTTTTTCCCCAAGTATCCTGTCACTACTTTAATACCTTAAGCATAATAATCTGAACTATCTTCAAAACTAAGGCAAATAACATGAAGTAAGGTCTTCAATAAGCTCTAAAAAAAACTTTTCTTTTATTTATGCCTTGTTCAAATTAAACTGAAGTGGTTGATGAGGTCATCTCATTGCTTAGCGAGCTCCTTTCAAACAGTGTCCCAAGCCATATAACAAGTTTGCGAGGTCTTAGAAGTCTTTGGAAGCCTCAAGCATAGAATTTCTTTAGATGGCAAATGTTCCAAGGTCTAATCAGCTATCTTCCTTCTAGATCGGTGAGTTTATAGCTCCCTCCTTTGTGGACCTCTTGGATTATATAAGGTCCTTCCTAGCTTTCTCGCAGCTTGGTTACTTATCCTTGTTTTCCAACATCTAACCTTTTGAGGACCATTTCTCCAATTGTGAAATGCTTTTCCTTCATTTTTTGGCTGAAAAATTTTGGAACTTGCCTTTTGTACCTTCTATCGGGGCTTCCATTACATTGTTTTTGACTTCCTCAAGGGGGTTGAGGTCTGCCCTTCTCTCCCCCTCATTTAAGACTGAATCATATTTGGTCAGTCTTAAGGATTTCATTCTGACCTCGACTGGGATTATTGCCTCTGCACCAAAGCATAAACAGAATGGTGTTTCTCCAGTGGCCTTCCTAGTTGTGGTTCTGTATGCCCACAAAATGCTTTGAATTTCATCTAGCCAAGAAGGTTTGCAACCTTCCTTTTTGAGCTCCGTGAGTCTTTTCTTAAGACCTTCTAGGATGGTCCTTTTTGAAACTTCAGCTGGTCCTGTTTGTAACTTCAGCTAGTCCTTTAGCTTGGGGATGAACTACAGAGGTCAATCTCTGCTCACTGTTCAAGTTGTCACACTTGAATGGGTCGCTAATGAATTGCCATCCATTGTTTGAGATAATAGCTCAGGGTATCCTAAATCTGCATATAATGTTTCTCCACATAAAGGACTAGACCTTTGGCGATGAAATTGTTGCCATTAGTTCAGCTTCAACCCACCTGGTGAAGTATTCTATAGTAACAATCAAGAATTGAACACCCCTTATTCCTTTTGGGAAGGTCCTAATATATCGATACCCCAAATGTCAAAAGGTCTCGATGCATTTATGGATTGATATCTTGTTGGTGGCACATATGATTTGTTTCCATGCAACTGGCAGCTTGTGCATTTCGGTATGATCTTCTCAATGTCTAAGACCATTGAAGGTCAATAATACACCGTCCTCAGTATTTTCTTTGGGACGGTTTTTGCTCCTATGTGCGATCCACATACTCCACGATGTACCTCTTCAATGACATACTATCCCGCTCCCTTGCTTAGGAATTTTAGCAATGGCCATATGTATGACCTTCTGTACATCTCGTCATCTCCTATCAAGACATAGCAAGGTGCCTATCTTCGCACTTGGCAAGATTCCTAGGGATCTTGTGGAAAGTCGAGACTTTTGAGGAATTTGTAAATTGGATATCTCTAGTTTACTTGATCCTCTATAATCAAGTTTTCTTCTTATTTTATGCTAGGAGAGTGCAATTGTTCCACTAACGATTCTGCTTTTGTCCCGGCTATCTCTCGGTAGACTTTAGATAGTGCATCAACTTCTGTATTTTGCTCTCTAGGTATTTACTCGATGAGGAAATGCTCAAGTTTCAATGCTATATACTTTACTGTTCTGAGATATTTGATCATGTGCTCCTCTCTAGCTTCGTATTCTCCAATGACTTGGTTGGCTATAACTTGTGAATCAGATTTGAGGTGCAATTTTTGCACTTTTAGAGCTCTTATAAGTCTTAGACCTGTTAAGAGAGCTTCATATTCAAATTCATTATTCAAGGTTGGGAAGTTGTACTTCACATAGTAAGGGATTCTCACTCCCTCAAAGTTGATCAGTACAATTCTCGCACCTGAATTTTCTTTTTTCGTGGAGCCATGTGTGTACCTGGTCGAGATATTATTTTCACAAACGCTTGTGAGCTTTAGTTGGGGTCTTGTGCATTCTTCTACAGAGTCTGAGAGAGCTTGAGCTTTGGTTGCTTTCCTGGGCTCAAATTCAATTTGATATCCCAAGAGCTCGAGAGACCACTTCATTGTCTTGTTCGATAGCTCGGGATTCGCCAAAGCTTGTTTTAGTGGTAAATTGGTTAACACTCTTATCAGGTAAGCTTCAAAGTCTGGCTTTAGCTTCCTTGAGGTAATGATAAAGAGGTACACAAAATTTTTGAGGTCCAAATATCTAATTTCAGGACCTTGGAGCAAACGGCTTACATAAAAAATGTGAAATTGTAAACTTGACCTTTCTACAACTAACACCTCCTTGATTGCCTTGTCTATTGAGGTTAGGTACATCAAAATTTCCTCTCCCAACCTTTGAGAGACTAGTCCACTGAAAGCCCTTTGGCTTTTTTATGCCATCATAGAATTTTTCTCCTTTATTAGTCATTTTGTTGATGAAGTACCCTAATGCCACCATCTTTCCGATCAGACTTTGGACCTCTTTAATGTTTCTGGGAGGTTCCATGTCTAACAGTGCTTTTATTTTTTCAGGGTTGGCATCAATGCCCCATTCTGATATCATGAAGCCTAGGAATTTTCCCATTGAGACTCCGAAGGTACACTTCTATGGGATAAGCTTCATATGGGCAACTTTCAATGTTTGGAAAGTCTCTCTGATATCCTCAATCAAGTCCTCAGAGGTCTTGGACTTGATCACAATGCCATCGACATAGACCTCAATGTTCCTTCCGAGTTGATTTTTGTATACCTTGTGCATAGCTCGCTTTAATTCTACCCTTGCATTTTTCAAGCCGAATGGCATTTTGGTGTAGCAATAGGTCACCTCGGTGATGAATGAGGTCTTTTCCATGTCCTCTATTGCCATTAGAATTTGGTGGTACCCCTTATAGGCATCTAGAAAACATAGCCATTGATAGCCGGCTGCTGAGTCCATTTGATCTATGCTCGTTAGTGGGTAGGAGTCCTTCTGAAAATATTTGTTTAATGTGGTAAAATCCACACACTTCCTCCACGTTCCTTCTTTTTTGGGCACAACCACCTGGTTGGCGAGATATTTCGGGTACAATACCTCTTTTAAAATTCCAATTTTGAGAGGAGCTTGGACTTCTTGAGCTATGACCTTGTTTTGTTCAAGAGCAAAGGTCTTTTTCTTTTGTTTTACGGGTTTGATCCTTGGTCTTAGCCCGACCTTATGCTCTGCAATTCTTCGATCCACCCCTTCAAGGTCAGTAGGTCACCAGCCGAAAACCTTCAGGTATTCTTGTAGGGAATCAATGAGCTTTCCTTTAATTTTGGAACGCAAAAGCTCGCCTATCTTTATCCCTTTCTTAGGGAATTTTGGATTGACGAAGATTTTTTCTCCTCTATCGGTTTTTTGAATTCTGAATTCATCATTCTCCTTCGAGAGGTCGTTGAAATCTTCTTGCTCGAGCTCCGTCGAGCTCTCCGTATTACCATTAGCAAGGTAACATTCTGCAATAAGCTGCTTATCTAATTAAGGATGACCCAGGCTCCTACGACCTGGATCCTCATGCAATAGTCCAACAAAGAGAACTCTGCTTTCAAGATCATGACCCCCCTTCTCCCAAGGATTGCATTATAGGTTCTAGGAGCATCGACCGCCAACCAGTCCATGACCTCGGCGACCCCCCTACCCTTCATGTACACTGCAATTGGAACCCTTAGGATCCCTTTGGCATAGGTTGTGCTATTGTTAAAGCTGGTTAGGGCAGTGTCTGTTTTCAATAGCGAGCTCCTATCAATCCCCATTTGATCAAATGCCTTTTTGTACAAGACATCTACTCTGCTCCCGGTGTCAACCAGTATCTTTCGTACCAAGAAGTCCCCAATCTGGAATGACATCGTTAGGGGCTCTGAATCTTCCCCCCGAGCACTTTTTGACCTCCTCTCTATGGCATTTATCTCGTTGATCGGAGCTCGCTGATTGTGTGGAGCTGCTGGAGGCAGATTTGTGGGGCCTGTATTCCTTGCCAGGAACTCTTGCAAGTTCCTCTCCTTTACTAACCTCTCAAACTCATGTTTGAGGTTAAAGCAATCCTTTGTGAGATGGCCATAGTCCTTGTGGTAGTGGCAAAATTTGGCCGGGTCTTTGTTGGCCAAGGGAATTTTGAAATTTCTTAGCAGCTTGAGGAGACCCTTCTTCTCCATGACCACTAGTATTTCTGCTCGTGAGGTTTTGAAGGGAGTGGTCACTAGCTTTGGTATGGTCTTTCTCTTTTTGTCTGATTACCCTCCCTTTGAGTGAGAGTCCTTCCTATCTCTTTTCAAGGTTTAAGGGCTTTTTGGACCCCCTTTGTGGTCTTTTTCAGTGGTTGAGGCATATCCAGGAATCTTCCTCTCGATTGCTATTTCTTCAGGATTTATCAATTTCTCTAGGAGCGATTGTAGCTCCTTTATGGTTTTTACTGGCTCCTCTGCCAGCCTGACTGCTACATACCCCCTCTGCAATCTTTCCTTGAAGGTAGTGATGTAAATGGCATTGTTCTTTTGCTCGATCTCTACTGCCTTGTCATTGAAGCGACTGTTGAAGCTTCTCGTGCTCTTACCAAACTTTTGTTTGATGTTGAACAAATCATTGATGTCTTTTTCTCATCTCTCACTGCTCTAATAGGTTTTTAGGAACAACTCTTTTAGCTGGGTCCAACTCTAGATACTTGCTTCTATAATGCCTTTGAACCAAGATTGTAACTTCTTGGTCAACGTGGACTTGGAAGCTCGGCACCTGACATGATTAGCGTACTGAAACATCTCCATAAAGGACACATATTTGTCTATATGCTGCAAAGGTTCCCCTGTGCCGTCATATTTCAAATCCACTTGTGGTGCTTTGAACCCTGGCTACATTCGTGCAATTCTAATGCCGTGTGCACAAATAACGAGGGCTCCGATAACTCTACTCTACTCCGCATCTCTTCGTTTCCATTTCTTTCCTGATTGGCTAGAAGAGTCATTTTCCTCAGTGGAGTCAGGGCTACCCCTCGAGCGTTGGTGCCTGTCTCTTCGAGGGAGTATCCTTTCCCTAAGAGGAGTTCCCTAACTCCTCCCTGATCTTTGTGGTCTGGGATGATCACCATTGTTGGCCTAGTCAGGATGTCTATGTTCAGGCCTCTCTTACTCAGGCAGAGGGTTCATCTGATCCCTCTGGGATGGCTTAGATCGTGCTGGTCTTGGGTGTTCTTGTTGATTGACCAGTCTTGGACTATAGTTATTGTTCTCCGTTTGAAGCGGGTCTTTTGGCACTGCTTCTCCAATACATAACTGGGTTCTGCACGGCGGCCTATCCCTACATGGTGGCTGCACGCATGTTGGTTGTGATTGAGTCATCACGCTTACTTATTTATTTATGTAAGGAAGAAAGCAAGGCTTTTTAGAATGAGTTCCTTCCCACAGATAATGCCAGTAGTGATGGAGCTAGAAAGTAGCCTCAAGATTTAAGGGTTATATAGCAATTGGCGTTGTCATGTAATATCGTGATAGTATTCAATTAGGATAATTGTTAGATCATATCATATCACGCTAATTGCTCTTGGAATCTTGAAGCTTCCCTCAATTTGGATATCTTGCCATTCACGTCTCTATTCTAAAGCTACAAGCTCACTAACTAACTTTTAGACCAACTTCACGACCTACTCATTGACGTCGAAGGTCTCGACTAGCTCTTCTGAGGTTGATCCGAGTCATCGTAGGCCCATGGGGGATGTTAGGAGGCACGCACAATTGGTTGCAACATGGAAGATATATGAGACGGATTGGAGCTTACCGGGTGACCCAAAATGGAAACTATGGTGGGATAACAGAACCTCAACTGCAATCAACTTCACTCGAAAGTCTTTTACAGGAAAGGGCAAATCAAGAATAAAACGACAATATTCTTGAGACACTATGATAATCGAATTTTATTGAATGAGAAATCTCAAAGCTTCAAAAACATCGAAGTCTGCCGAAACTCAAACAAAAACGGCAATCAATAAACGTTAAACCGAAAGTAGGAAAAATTACGAAAAGACTGCAAAAGTTTCTAAAAATTATAAAAAACTAGAAAAAGACCCAAAAGTCCATCCAGATAACCCTGGATGGCCAAAAAATGGCTTTGGTCACAGCTGTGTGCTGTGAGTATTACTCCCTGGACCGCCCTGGATCGATCTGTCAAATTTGAGACCATTCTGACACTCCCATAACTTTTCAGTTTTTACGTTTCGATCCCAAAAACTTTTCCGATCAACTCCAATTGCCTTGAAACTTCTCCTGCAGCCTCTTGGACCTCCGTGGGCCCTCCTGAATATCTTCTTGGGCCAGCTCTGCATCACCGGGTCAAAAGTCGTGGTCTGGTAAGACCTCTCCGAAGCTCATTTAAGAGATCGGTGACAAAGGAGGTCGGTGGTAGTAGGTCACTGCCCACTTTTCCTCATTAATCTCGTCAGTATGACTTTCAAGTATTGAAGGTTGGGGCTTTGAACCCATTTAGGTTGACTTTCTCAGAGTCGTGCTCGTTTCTCCCATCAATAATCATAGTAGCAACTCTTTTTTTTTTTTAGGAGAGCATATATTAAATAAAATTTTCTAAAAATAAATATACTAATTATGTGCCCACCCTCACCCCAGCGTAGGTTTGCCCATGTGTCTAGCTAGGGTGTAAATGACACAATTCCATTCGTGAACGATTCGGGTTTGACTCGATAAAAACTTGAATTTGACTTGCTTGTTAAGTGAGTTGAGACAATCCCATACATATTCAAGTTATCGGGTTTGACATATATAATATTTTTTTACAAAATTTTATATAATATAACTTATTTGTAAATATATAATTTTTTATTATTTATTTGATATAATATTAATAAGTGAAACGAGCACAGCCTGGACTAGTCAACCTAAACGGGCAAGACCCAGACTAAGGTTAACCCAAATGGACCAAAGGGCCCCATGTCTTCAATACCTGAAAATTAGACTCATAGAGTCAACGAGGACACATAGGCAAGAAACTCGCCACCACTGACCTCCCAAGTCACAAACCTAGAGGTCACTGACCTCCTAAATGAGCTCGAGCTGAGGTCCTGTCAGACCTCAACTTTGATCCGGCAAGCTCTGATCTGAATCATAAATCTTCCATGCCACGACTACAGGTGCATGACTCCTAGTCACTCTAAGGAGCCAAGGATCACTCGGCGTGACCTCAGATTGACAAGTACGTCTCCTACATGGAGATGTTTGAACACCCCGACCGCGTCAAATGCAGATCCTTCAGATCCACCCTGACCAAAAATGGTTCAAAGGAATCCCTAAGGCAAGCATCTCAAGTTGGACACAACTGAAAGAGCTATTTCAGAAAAACTATTAGAGTAGCATGAAGCGCTAGAAAGATATCAACGACCTCTTTCTCATCAAACAGAAGGTCGGTGAGAGCACACAGAGCTATTACAGTTGCTTCAACAATTAAGCAATGGAGATCGAGCAAAAGAATGATGCCATCTACATCACTACATTCAGGCAGGGGTTGCAAGAGGGGTATGTAGCCCTCAGATTGGTCGAGGAACCAGTAAAAACAATTAAGGAGATGTAAATGCTCCTGGAAAATTTAATTAAGGCTGAGGAAACCATGGTCCAAAATAAGATCCCGGGCTTCACCTTAGCCACAGACAGAGACAACAGAGGACATCTAAGAAGTTCTCCAAAAACAAAGCGGGACAGGAAAGATCCACGCCCCAAGGGGGGAACCTCTGACAAAAAGAGGAGGATCATCCCCGACCTTGTGTCCACACCACTCAAGATATCACGAGCTGACGTCATGGAGAAGAGAGGCCTTCTCAAGCCGCCCAGGCTTCTCAAGAGTCATTTGGCCAAAAGAGATTCGGCAAAGTTTTGCCACTATCACAAAGATCATGGCCATCTCACAGAGGATTGCTTCGACCTCAGACGTGAGATTGAGAGGCTCATAAAAGAAGGCCGCCTACAAGATTTCCTAGCAAAAAATTCATCGCCTGCAAACCCACCACTAGCAGCCCCACAAAATCAAAGGGCCCTAGTCGATGAAATAAATGCCATCAAGAGGAGATCGAAGCGAGCTCTAGGGGGAGATTTACAACCCCTAACATTGTCACTCTAGATCGACGAATTCCTAGTAAGGAAAATGCGGGTAGACAATGGAAGTGCAGTCAATGTCCTCTATTGCACGGCCTTTGACCAAATGGGGATCAACAAAAGCTCACTGCAAAAATTAGACGCTACACTGACGAATTTCAACGGCAGTACGACCTATGCCGACGGAATCCTGAGAGTCCCAAGCACAGTCGGGTAGATGGCAAGGAAGTCACCGAGATGATGGACTGGATGGTCATAGATGCCCCCGGAACTTACAATGCCATACTTGGCCACAGGGGGGTCATGGACCTAAAAGCAGAGATCTCCTTGCTCAGCTACAGCATGAGAATCCAGGTCGGAGAGGTTTGGATCACCCTTGAAGGCGATAGGCAAATGTCTGCGGAGTGTTACCTCGCTGAGGATAATGAAGAGAGCTCCCTAGAGCCCTAACAAAAGGAAAGCATTGACCCCCCGAAAAAGGATGACCACTTTAGAATTCAGGTAGCCGAAAAGGGCGTGAATGTCTTCCTCAATTCTAAATTCCCTAAGAAAGGGATTAAAATTCTAGAGCTCCTGCCCCCAAAGATTAAAGGGAAGCTGGTGGATTCAATTGAAGAAAATCTAAAAGTCTTCGCCTAGCAGCCCAGCGACCTCGAAGGAGTTGACCGAACCATTGCAGAATTGGGCTCAAGCCAGGGGTTAAGTCGGTGAAGAAAAAGAAGAGGACCTTTGCCCTTGAGCGCAACGAGGTCATAGCAAAAGAAGTCCAAGCTCTTCTTGACTCTAAATTCTGAAAGAAATGGTGTACCCAGAATGGCTGGCCAACCATGTGGTGGCACTAAAGAAGGATTGGACATGGGGAATGTGTGTAGACTTCACCACATTGAACCCAGAAGGACACCTACCCCCTTCCCAGCATTGACCAGATGGTAGACTCCACAGCTGAATACCAGTGGTTATGTTTCCTCGTTGCATACAAAAGATACCACCAGATTCCAATGGCTCTTGAACACATGGAAAAGACCTCTTTCATCACAGAGGTTGAGACTTATTGCTACACCAAGATACCTTGAGGTTTGAAAAACGTTGGGGCAGAATTTCAGCAAGCGATGCACAAAATTTTCAATAAACAGCTCAAATGGATCATTAAGGTCTACGTGGATGGCATAGTGATCAAATCGAAAACTATAGAAGACTTCATAGGAGACATCTGGGAAACCTTCCAAACCTTGAAGACGGCTCACATGAAGCTTAACCCAGAGCTAGGTATTGATGCCGACCAAGGCAAGATGGAGCCTCCTAGAAACCTCAAAGAAGTAAAAAGCCTAGCACGCTCTAGGATGCTTTATCAATAAGATGGCAGACAAAGGAGAAAAATTTTATGACTTCATAAAAAGGCCAAAGGATTTCCAGTGGTCTGAAAGGTGTCAGGAAGTGTTCATCAAGCTGAAGAACTTTCTGGGTAAACCTCCTCAACTTGTCTCCCAAAGATCAAGAGAAGAAATCTATATGTACCTGATTGCAACTTAAAAGGTAGTGAGTTCGGTATTAAAGTTAGAAAGGTCAGGCCAGCAATTTCCTATTTATTATGTTAGATGTTTACTTCGAGGTCCAGAGACTAGATATACAGAGCTCGGGAAATTTTTGTACCTCATCACTTCAAGGAAATTAAAGTCGTATTTTGAAGAGTACACGATAAGAGTCCTAACCAACTTACCTCTGAAACAAGCTCTAGCAAAGCCTGAACTCTCAGGAAGGATGATGAAGTGGTCCCTCGAGCTCTCTGCGTAGCAGATTCAATTTGAGACAAGGAAGGCTATCAAAGCTCAAGCCTTCTCAAACTTCATAGAAGAATGTACCAGAGCTCCATTGGAGCACACAGACACTTATGAATTCAATATTTGGACCATGTTCACGACGGGTCTACGGAAAAAGAAAATTCAAGTGTGGGGATTGTACTGATTAGCCCTGAGGGAGTGAGAATCCCTTACTCTGTGAAGTACAACTTCCCAACCTCGAACAATGAATCCGAATATGAAGCTCTCTTAGCAGGTCAGAGGCTTATAAGAGCTCTCAAAGTGCAAAAATTGCTCGCCAAAACAAATTCACAAGTAGTAGCCAGCTAAGTAGCAGGAGAATACGAAGCAAAAGAAGACAACGTGGTCAAGTATCTGAAAAGAGTAAAAGACATCATATCAAAACTTGACTACTTTCTCATTACACAGATTCACGGAGAGCAAAACTCAGAAGCGGACACACTGTCCAAGGTCTACCGAGAGGAAAGTCTACTTGTGGAGCAATTACACTCCCCCAACAGCGATCAAGAGGAAAGTTTGGTCATAGAGGATCAAGCAGACTGGAGATACCCAGTCTTCAGATTCCTTAAACAAGATAACCTCCCTGAGGACCCAAAAGAAGCTCTCTAAGTGCAAAGATGGGCACCTCGCAATGTCATGATTGGGGACGATGAGGTATATAGAAGGTCATACACATGGCCACTACTCAACACCACGACCGGGCCCCTTACTCCCAACGCCCGATCACCCTCTACCAAGACGCATAGCAGCTCCGGTCCTGCGACTTCTCCCCTATGGAGGAACAAAATGCCCCACAGATGTCAGAAGCCCCTCACCATTACTTGAGCTGGTGGCACTTTAGCTTGCTCCAGCTTCTCCTCGGCCTGCTTCGTAAAGCCAGTCAAGGCCTCTCAACACCGTCAAAAAAAAAAAAAAAAGGGTTGTCAAGCATACAAAAAGGATAGAAGCTGCAAAGAAGCCAATTTTAGAAGGATTACTTACTAGACGGAGCAATCCCCATTCTTGCACGGGTTGAAGGTAGGTTACATAATATCCTCCAACACAAACCCGCAGGCTCTAGGAAAGACAGAGGAGAGGCACTCGACCCTAGGCCAACTAGAATAGACCAAATTCATTAAAAGATCCCTATGCTACGCCATGCCAAGGACGAGAGGAGGAAGCTCATTGTAAAAAAGTCGGTTAAGGTTGTAGTCAGGGTATCTCTCCATCAATGAATCATCAAGACGGATGAAGAGAAGCTGAGATTTCCGATTCCCCTCTAGAGACTGAACACAGCCCAATATTGGATGCCGCTGCACTAGCCTCAGGTACCCCTTGGAAGAACTGAAGGTCCAGGGAACCTCCAGCTTGAAAAAGCACCGAAAGAGCTCCAAGGAACCCTGTAAAGATGACAGATCGCTATGAAAGCGACTATCATCCTGATGGAATGGGGAGTGAACTAGGCCAAGGCACCTTCCAAAAAAGGACTATGTCCACAAGGAGGGGATAAAAAAAAGGAAGAAAGAGCCCTCCCCAAAGGTTGGTGCCATGAAGAAGGACGTGGCCAATGCGTCGAGAGTGAGGCCCCTCAATTAGTGTGGCAGCAGTGAAATAACCCTCCTCCACTGCCATCTCCACCTAGAGAGCCCTGATGTCAATGGGGCTCAAATAAGAGTCCCGAAAGGGTACCCCAATCTCAGCTAGGTCATGAGTTAAACAGGGGATGTAACGAGCCTGGGAAAAGTAGGGAGGATCATAGAAAATCTCATTAGCTAGAGATTTAGAGTTTGAGGTGTCTAGACTGGAAGCCATGGTAACTGAGAATGTTCAGATGAAAGCTCAAAAGAGAAAAGAAAGGACTTGGTGCAAGGAACCCCAGAGAGGTAGAAGATAACTCAGAAAAAAGAAATGAAGAACAAGAAAAATCCGATAAATTCTTCAAAGTTAAGAACTCCTCAGCTTCTCACCAGAGAGTCGGAGCAAGTCAACTTTTGGCCTTCTAAGATAGGTCAATTTCCCAAATCCAGGGCCGGTCGACAATTCGGAGATCAACCCAGCACCTTCTCAAAAAACAAAAGATGAAAAAGCATAGAACTTTCCTTAAAAACATGATACGAGTTAGAGCTGCCAAAACTAGAACCAGGCAATCTTCAAAGAACTTCTCACAGATTTGATAACAGATGCCTCCTTCTTACTGATTGATGTTCTCCTCTTAGCCAACTTCTTCTTCTGGGATTTAACACGCTGGTCCATAGCCCACAAAGTCATCATCCTAACATAACTTGCGGATGGACTCAGCTTGAGAAGAATGCTAAGATTCTCTAAAGGACCCTTCTTCAGTAGTGTACTTTTAATCCACCAATAATGATCTCTCGCCAAGCTTCCAGAAACAAAGGAATGCTCCCTTTTACAGACACATCCGTTGCGAGAAAATGTTGCCGTTTTACTAAGAGTTGTGGCCTCAAGATGGTAAGTTTTAAAATACCTGAAAGTCAGCCTCACAAAACAGTTGCAAGAAAACTGTTCCAAAGATATCAGTTTAGAGATGGTAGCCCTTGAATACCTAAAAGCTAGATCAAAGACAAGGAAATGGAAGCTTTTAATACCTGAAAGTAAGACTCGCAGCCTAAAGATGGTAATTTCTAATACCTGAAGGAAGGGCCTCAAAATGGTGATGATCAATGCCTGAAGGTTAGACTCGCGACCTATAGATGGTAATCCATACCCGAAAGTCATGTTGGCGAGTCCTAAGGTGTGAGTGGGCAAGGACTTTCTACCACCGACCTCACAAGTCCCCGAGGTAACTGGCCTCCAAATGAGCATAACAGAGGCCTCACTAGACCACAACCTACGACCTTGTGAGTTCTGGCCTTGCTCATGTCCCTTTCATGTTGTGACCAGGTGTGCACAACTCTACTCGAAGCCGAAAAATTATAAAGCCAGCTTGTAGCCCTCGACTAGAGACACGAATGAAAAGGTACCCCAAAAGTTAGCCACTGCAAGGAATCGGCAGACCCAGTAGTAGCAACGACTTGGAGATGATAATTTAGGCACCAATGACCAAGGAGCTCGCTGGGCCTAAAGGGAGGTAATAATGGGTGAAACGGGCACGACCCGAACTATTCAACCCAAACGGGCAAGACCTAGACTAAGGTCAACCAAAATGGGCCAAAGGGCCCCATGCCTTCAATACTTGAAAGTCAGACTCACAGAGTCAACGAGGACGTGTGGGCAAGCAACTCGCCATCACGGACCTCCCAGGTCACAAACCTTGAGGTCAATGACTTCCTAATTTCCTAAATGAATTCGAGCTGAGGTCTTGTCAGATTCGAACTTCGACCTGACAAACTCCGATCTGAATCATAAATCTTCCATGCCACAACCACCGGTGTGCGACTCCTAGTCATTGCAAGGAACTAAGGATCACTCGGTGTGACCTAACCAGAAGAGATGTTTGAGTTTCTCAACATCAATGGGGAGGTTACGAAGTTGGTCTAAAGATCGGCTAGTGAAGTCATAGCTCTCACAGAGACGTGAATGGCATGATCTCTTATTCCAAGGAAACTCCAAGATCCTAGGAGCAACTGGCGGGATTTGACAAAATCCCACAGTCAACCTAGTTGACTCCTGTTGCGTAATGGAGAGCCCAATTCCAAGAGGGTAACTGATTTTCTCTCTTTACTTAAACAAAACACCTGTTAGTTGACGGGGTTACTAAGAAAGCAACTAAGAACGGGCTTTACTAGAATCCTCTCTGTGAATACTGACTTAGGCATCAGAGCTTTTCCCTGGGTGATAGCCCACTCCGGTGACCTACGCTTTCTTATCTTCTCAGGCTGGTGACAACGAAGCTCCATCAAGATCTGCGGGGTGATCCAGTCCAATCCATTTTGGACCCCAACAAATATATTTTATATATTCACATGTACTATATACTATATAATATTATTTCTTAAAATTTTAAGAAAAATAAATTAACACACAAAATCGAATTTAAACAAGTTCGAGCTTGTGTTCAAGTCAAGCTCAAAGAAGTCAAAACCCCAAGCTTTTTTTACAGTATTAAACAAGCACATGTTTAAATTTAATAAGGCTGGGATGAATTCGAACCCTAACTCAAGCCTGAAAATTATATATGTGTAAAGTCTGAACCTATGAACCCGCCACGTTTACAGCCCCAAGTCGATCAAAGCATTTTGGGTACAAATGTTAATTACGTTTAGATTTTTGAAGGGCCAAGTTGAATAAGTTGCATTGTAAAAAAAAAAATTTAAAAAAAATGAAATTGATGGGTGAAACGGGCACAGACCGGACTAGTCAACTTAAACGGGCAAGACCCGAACTAAAAGGTCAACCTGAATGAGCCAGAGGGCCCTATACTTTCAATACCTCATAGTTAGACTCACGAAGTCAACGAGGACGGGTGGGCAAGCAACTTGCCACCACTGACCTCCCGGGTTATAGGCCTAGAGGTCACCGACCTACCAAATGAGCGTTGGCAAAGGCCTTGTCGAACATCGATTACGATCTGGCAATCTCCGGTCCAAATCATAAATCTTCCATGTCACAACCACTGGAGCACGACTCCTAGTCACTCCAAGAAGCCAAGGGTTCACTCGATACGACCTCACTAGAAGAGATGTTTGAGTTTTTCAATGTCCATGGGGAGGTCGCGAAGTTGATCTGAAGGTTAGCTAGTGAGCTCGCAGCTCTCATATAAACGTGAATGGCAAGATCTCTCGCCCAGGGAAACTCCAAGATCCCAGGCGCAACTGGCGGGATTTGATTAAATTCCACCATTATCCTGATTACCGACGGCGACATAAAAGCGAACTAAATTCCAGGAGGTAACGGATCATTCTTCTAATTACTTAAACAAAAATACCAAGTAAATCTAGGGGAAAAATATAGGAAAAACTCTCTTGCTTTCTTGAGAACAACCCTTACCGGAAAACTTTCCCTAAATACTAACTTAGGCATCGAAGCTCTTCCCCAAGCGACAGCCCATTCCGGTGACCTCTCTTTCTTATCTTCTCAAGCTGCTGACGGCGGAGCTCCATCAGGATCTACGGGGTGATCCGGCCTAACACTTTTGGACCCCATCACTTCTGGCACCGTCCCGTGGGAACTCAGAACACAAAAGCCTGACTTTTTCCATTCACAAAACAAAATAAAGCAATCCTAATGGCTCAGTCATAGCCTCCATGCCTCGGCAGGCCACCAGCCAGAATATAATTGCACACTGAAGAGATAGGGGCGTAAATGCCACCACCAACTCAGGCAGTCTTTAACGGCAATCCAAGGCCTAGCACCCAACAAAATCAATCCTCGCCAGCACAACCCGGTCCACCTCAAAATTTCTTAACCAGCCGAACATTGGAGCATGAAGGGCCATAGGGGAGACACCCAGATCTCACTGTGAATGGCAATAATTCCAGCCCACCAAGGCCATAGAGATCTAAAGGAAGATATGCATGCCGGCGAATCTAATGGAAAGGATGGTGGCTACCTTGGAGGGAATCTCAGGCAAAAGAGACTACATTTCCACTAGGCATACTCCGACACCTTCCTGGAGAGAAGCACCACTGCCCAAGAGCCAAACTAGGCATACCCAACCAGACAGGTTCCAGCCTTCAGAGGTAACAACTGACCCCCTCCGCGATGAAGCATATCGAGAAGCAGGTCGGTCACAACAAAAGTCACAAGGGGCAAGGTCTCTGCCTATGTCCGACCTCAGGGAGACCCTCAACAATCAAAGATGGTGTGATTAATGGGACAGGCTCAATCGAGCTGCCATCTCCAGAAGCCAAGGACAGGATGCAACCTTTGAAGAACAAGGGAGCTCGCTGCGAACTCCACTTGGGGTAAGGATACCACCTCGTAGTAGCTTGATTGAAATGACAGGCGAAAACATTCGAGACGTAACCCCCAACCCACAAAGGAGAGCAGCTCCCTCAATCTATCAAGAGCGACAAAGCACTTTGGATCCAACGGAGCCTTCGCCATTTGTCCATAGTATCCGAACAGCCAAGATGCCTTCAGGCTTCAAAGCCCCACAACTGGAGAAAATGACAGTACTAGGGAGCCGCAGCAACATATTGACGAGTGCGTCTCCTATATGGTGAAGTTTGAACGCCCTGATCAAGTCAAATGCAGAGCCTTTAGATCCACGCTGACCAAAAAGTCTCAATCATGGTTCAAAAGAATTCCAGAGGCAAGCATTTCAAGTTGGTCACAACTGGAAAAGCTGTTCCTAAAAAACTATCAGAGCAGCTCGAGGTGTTCGAAAGATATCAACGACCTCTTCCTCATCAAACAAAAGGTCGGTGGGAGCACCCGGAGCTATAACATTCGTTTCAACGACAAAGCAATAGAGATCGAGCAAAAGAATGATGCCATTTACATCACTACATTCAAACAACGCTTGCAAGGAGGGTACGTAGCCCTAAGACTAGCGGAGGAGCCAGTGAAAACAATTGAGAGCTACAAACGCTGATGGAAAAATTGATCAAGATTGAAGAAACCGCAGTTCAAAAGAAAATCCCGAGCTTCGCTTTAGCCATAGTCAGAGACAATAGAAGACATCTAAGTAGTCCTCAAAAAACAAAGCGGGACAGGAAGGATCCCCATCCCAAGGGGGGACCTCAGACAAAAGAAGGAAGACCATCCTCAACCTTGTACTCACACCACTCAAGAGGTCATGGGTTGAGGTCATAATGGTCATGGAAAAGAAAGGCCTTCTCAAGCCGCCCAAGCCCCTCAAGGTCCTGCTGCCAAAAGAGACCAAGCAAAGTTCTGCCACTATCATAAGGATCATGGCCATCTCACAGAGGACTGCTTCGACCTCAAACACGAGATTGAGAGGTTTATAAAAGAAGGTCACCTACAAGATTTTTCTGGCAAAAGATGCAAGGCCTACGAACCCATCGCCAATGGCCCGACAAAACCACTGGGCCCCAATCAATGAAATAAACTCTATAGAGTGGAAATCGAAACGACCTATGCTAACAGGATCCTGGGAGTCCCACCACAGTCTGAGTGGATGGCAAAGAAGTCACCGAGATGATGGACTAGATGGTCGTAGATGTCCCCGGGACATATAATGCTATACTTGGTTGCAAGGGGGTCATGGACCAGAAAGCAGAGATCTCCCTGCTTAGCTACAACATGAGAATTCTAGCCGGAGAGGTTTGGATTACCCTTGAAAAAGATAAGCAAAGGGCAGAGGAATGTTACCTAGTTGAGAGTAATGAAGAGAACTCCCTAAAGCCCAAACCAGAGGAGTGCATTGACCTCCCTAAAGAGGATGACCACTCTAGAATTCAAGCAGCCGGAAAGGGAGAGAAAGTCTTTCTTAATCCCAAATTCGCTGAGAAAGGGATTAAAATTGGAGAGCTCTTGCCCTCAAAGATTAAAGGGAAGTTGGTGGATTCCCTAGAAGAAAATCTGGAAGTTTTCGCCTAGCAGCCCAGCAACCTCGAAGGAGTTGAATGAACCATTGCTGAACACAAAGTCGAGCTCAAGCCAGGAGTCAAGCCAGTAAAACAAAAAAAGAGGACCTTTGCTCCAGAATGCAACGAGGTCATAGCAAAAGAAGTCCAGGCTCTCCTTGATGCTGGGATTCTGAAAGAAGTAGTGTACCCGGAATGGTTGGCCAATCCTGTGGTGGTACCAAAAAAGGAAAGGACATGGAGGATGTGTAGACTTCACCAAATTGAACGAATTTTGCCAGAAAGACTCCTACCCCCTTCCCAGCATTGACGAGATGGTAGACACCACAGCCAGGTACCAATGGCAATGTTTCCTCGATGCATACAAAGGGTACCATTGGATTCCAATGGCCCTTGAGCACATGGAAAGACCTACTTCATCACGGAGGTCAGTACTTATTGTTACACCATGATGCCTTTCGCATTGAAAAATGCCGAGCCAGAATTTCAGCGGAAGATGCACAAAATTTTCAAGAAGTAGCTTGGGTGAAATATCAAGGTTTACGTGGATGACATAGTGATTAAATCTAGAACTCCAGAAGATTTCATAGGAGACATCAGAGAAGCTTTCCAAACCCTAAAGACTGCTAACATGAAGCTCAACCCAAAGAAATGCACTTTCGAGGTCTCCGTAGGAAAGTTCCTAGGCTTCATGATCTCGGAGCGAGGCATTGAAGCCAATCCAGACAAAATCAAAGCCCTCCCAGATATGGAATCTCCTAGAAATCTCAAAGAAGTACAAAGCCTAGTAGGGAAAATGGCGGCTCTAGGACGCTTTATCAGCAAGATGGCAGACAAAGGAGAAAGATTCTATGATGCCATAAAAAGGCCAAAGGACTTCCAGTGGTCTGAAAGTTATCAGGAAGTGTTCATCAAGCTAAAGGATTTTATGGGTAAACCTCCTCAACTAGTCTCCCCGAGATCAAGAGAAGAAATCTGTATGTACCTAACCGTGACTGAAATGGTAGTAAGTTCAGTATTAATAGTAGAGAGGTCATGTCAACAATTTCCTATTTACTATATTTGCCGTTTACTTCAAGGTCTGGAGACCAGATACACAGACCTCGAAATGTTTTTGTATCTCATTATTATCACTTCAAGGAAATTAAAGCCTTATTTTGAAGCTTATCCGATAAGAGTCCTAGTAAATTTACCCTTGAAACAAGCTCTACCAAAGCCTGAAGTCTCGGGCAGAATGATGAAATGGTCCCTTGAAGGCTATCAAAGCTCAAGCCCTTTCAAACTTCGTAGAGGAATGTACCAGGGCACCGCTGAAGCCTACAGACACTTGTGAAAGCAACATCTGGACCATGTTCACAGATGGGTCTATGGAGATGGAAAATTCGAGTGCAGGGATTGTATTGACCAGCCCTGAGGGAGTGAGAATCCCTTATTCTGTGAAGTACAACTTCCCAACTTCAAACAATGAGTCCGAGTATGAAGCGCTCTCTTAGCAGGCCTAAGACATATAAGAGCCCTTAAACTGTGGAGATTGCATGCCCTAACAAACTCACAAGTCATAGCCAACCATGTAATTGGGGAATTTGAGGCAGGGAGGACAACATGGTCAAGTATCTCAAAAGAGTAAGAGACATCGTGTCAAAGCTTGAATACTTTGTCATTGAAAAGATTCCCAGAGAGCAAAATCTAGAAGCGGACACTTGGTCCAAAGTTTACAAAGGAAGTAGCTGGAACCAATGCCGAGTTGCTTGTGGAGCTACTATTCTCTCCCAGCATTGATCAAGAGGAAAGTCGGGTCATAGAAGATCTCGTTGGCTAGAAGTTGGGGGCCTGAAGAGTCTGAACTAGAAGCCATAATAACCGAGAAGGCTCAAATGGAAGCTTAGAAGAGAAGGGAAAAGACCTAGTAGAAGGAACTGCAGAGAGGAAAAATAAATGATAAAGAAAGAAGATATGATGGATTCCCGAAGTTTAAGAACTCCTCAACTTCTCACCAGGAAGTCATAATGGGCCAACCTTTGGCCTCCCAAATCAGGTCATTCCTCCCTAGTCCGGGCGGGTCGACGATTCAAAAACCTAACCCGCCCCAACTCTTACTCCAAAAAAAAAAAAGAAACACAGCGAAGTGATGCTAGTCGAAGCTATCGAAACCCGAACCAGGCAATCTTAAGAGATCTTCTCACACGTTTGATAGTAGATGCCTCCTCTTTACTGACCGATATCTCCCTCTTAGCCAACTTCTCCTTCTTGGATTTAACATGCTGGTCCATAATGCCCGTGGTCGCTCTCCTGACAGCACTTCCAGATGGACTGATCGTGAAGAGAATGTTGAGATTCTTTCAAGGATTCTTCTTTAGTGGTGCTCTCTCAATCCACCAATAGTGATCTCCCGTCAAGCTTCCAGAAACAAAGAAATGCGACATTTCACAAGACACAGCCATTGCAAGAAAACAATGTTGTTTTACTGGGAGCCATGACCCCAAGGCGGTAATCCATAAAATACCAAAAGGTCAATCCCCAAAAAAACAATTGAAAGCAAAATTGTCCCAGAGATCACAGTTTACAGACGATAGCCCATGAATACCTGAAAGCTCGATCAAAGACTTGGAGATGCTAGCTCTTAATACCTGAAGGTCAGACCCGCAACATGAGGATGGTAATTTCTAATGTCTGAAGAGAGGGTCCCAAGCCTCAAGATGGTGATCCTCAATGCTTGAAGGCTAGACTTGCAACCTAAAGGTGGTAATCTAGAATACCCAAATTACATGATGGCAAGTCCTGATGAGTGAGTGGACAAAGACTTTCAACCACCACCCTTATGGGTCACGGACCCCAAGGTCACTGACCTCCGAATGAGTAGGGCAGAAACTCACAAGACCACGAGCTACGACCTTGTGAGTTCCAGCCTTGCTCATGTACCCTTCATATCGTGACTAGGCATGCACGACTTTACTCGAAGCCGAAAAATTTTAAACAAATGAAAAGATACCCCAAAAGTTTGCCATTGCAGGAAATCGGCAGGCACAGTGGTAACAATGACTTGAAGATGGTAACTTAGGCACCAGTGATGAAACGGGCAAGGCCCGGACCAGTCAACTTAAACAAGCAAGACTCGGGCTAAAAGGTCAACCAGAATGAGCCAAACTACCCCGTACCTTCACTACCTAAAAGTCAAACTCACGAAGTCAACGAGGACAAGTGGGCAAGAAACCTGCCACCACCGACCTCCCGGGTCATAGGCCTAGAGGTCACCGACCACCTCAATGAGCTTGGGGAAAGGACTTGCTGGACCTCGATTTTGATCTGGCAACCTCCGGTCTGAATGATAAATCTTCCATGTTGAGACCACTAGTGCATGGCTCCTAGTCAGTCTAAGGAGCCAAGGGTCACTCGACGCGACCTCACTAGAGGAGATGTTCGAGTTTCTCAATGTCCACGGGGGAGGTCGCAAAGTTGGTCTGAAGGTCGGCTAGTGAGCTCGCAGCTCTTACAGAATGTGAATGGCAAGATCTCACATCCCAGGGAAACTTCGAGATCCCAGGAGCAACTGGCAGGATTTGATTAAATTCCACCGTAATCCTGTTTGCCAACGACGACATAAAAGGGAACTGAATTCCAAGAGGTAACGAATCATTCTTCTGATTACTTAAGTAAAAATACCCAGTCAGTTTAGGAAAAAAGATAGGAAAAACTTTCTTGCTTTCTTGAGAACAACCCTCACTGGAAAACTTTCCCTGAATACTAACTTAGGCATCGGAGCGCTTCTTCTGGCGACAACTCACTCCGGTGACCTCTCTTTCTTATCTTCTCATACTGCTGACAGCAGAGCTCCATCAGGATCTACGGGGTGATCCAGCCCAACACTTTTGGACCATCAAAACTAATGAATTTTGTTAAATTTTGTGCAAATCAAAATGGAACATTCAATTTCAAACAAAGGATATTCCTAGTCAGAACCGGTACGACTTAAATGATTGTCTTGAATACCGAAGACCTGAATCAATATTAAGAGGGAAGTGGACAGTAACCTCCTAGATCCCTGACCTTCTGCAAGCTAAGGAAAGGTCTCGCTGGACCACGAGCTATGAACCAGTAAGCTCCAACCTTTCTCATAAATCTTACATGCCATGATTGGATCTCTGTGACACTTAATATACATGATGAGGCTCTAGAAAACTCATCACTGCCTTCGAGGATCACTGGAAGGTCACAAAGATTTTTTATAAGTTAGTAGTGAGCTCGTAGCTCATACACAAGAGACGTGCATGGAAAGATATCTTCCATACACAAGAGACGTGTATGGCAAGATATCTTCCATAATGGTGGGATATAATCTTACAATTATCCTAAATGCCTACCTTCACATAATTGAAATTTATTCCAAAAAGGTTACTTCATCTAATTGGTAACTTATTATTCGATATACATCATCAGATCACACACAGATTACGCGAGTTGATTTCATTCAATTTACTATTAAACGAATATTGTCTTAGGCATCAAAGATTTCCTTAGGGAGACAACCCACTTCGGTGATCTGATTTTCTTTTAGGATGTGATTACAGGCCCCATCATGGTTCAAGATGACCCGGAGATCATGTCCAATCTCCATCACTTCTAGCACCGTCTGTGGGAAGAGCAGTCTATTCAGGAGATTTCTTCCAAATAGAAAAAAAAAAAATGGAAATCATGATGACATGATCATAGTCAACACGAGTCCAACCACCATGCCATGGTCGACCACCAAGAAGAATTGAACTATGAACTAGAGAAACTGTTCCAGAAGATCCAGTCCAGGGAGAGAATAACAATAATATAACTAATGTGGTTGATCCAACATTGCAGTCAAGACCAACTCGATCTGGTCCTTCTTGAAGAGTTCCATTTGATAATCCTTCCAGACAAGAGAAGATGGAGCAAAGACTTCAAAACCCAAATAATGGTAACAATGCTCCCAGATCCCAGAGATCTAGAGGAAGTCATGTCTCTGTTCTGGCTGACCTCCTGGAACGCATGGTGGTAGCATTTTAAGCACTGTCAGCTAGGAGGGACTACGCATCAATTGGTCATAGCCTAGCACAATCCCGAAGAGAGACACGAAGACCTGGATATTCAAAGCAGAAGGATAACACTCAATTAGACCCACCCCAACACCGGAAATGAGAAGCGATCTTCCGCAGGTCCAAACACAATATGGTGAAGGTCGAGAAGCAAAGCTGGCACAGGGAGACGCTCGAGCGGTGAGGATCTAAGAAAGAAGCAATGCAGAAAGGTTCCCACCAATGACCAACCTTAGAGAAACTCTCCAAAATGGTCACAATTATGACTTAGGAGATAAACTCAAAAAAGTAGTAATCTCCAAAAGTCAACGATAGGGAAGAAGCCCTGAGGAGCAGGAGAGCTCACTAAGAACCCCTCCAAAAGAAAGGATACCTTCTCGGTGAAGCCTAATTGAAAGAACAGGCAACGAGGAGCGTAGGTAGCCCTAGATCCATCAAGGAGAGCAAGTCTCCAAACAAATCTTGAAGGAAACAAAGACTAAGAAATTTAGAGTAATGTGGACAGGTCTAAACCATCACCTCTTGTCCACCCTATCAGAACAACTCGAATACCTTCGGGATTCAAAGCTGCTCAGGTCGAAGCAAAGTAAGATGGTATTGGTGAACCATTACAACACATTGACGAGTACATCTCTTATACGGAGATGTTCAAATATCCCGACCATGTCAAATGCTGAGCTTTCCTGTCTACACTAACCAAGAAAGCGCAGTCATGGTTTAAAATCATTCTAGAGGCCAGCATCTCAAGGTGGACACAGCTAAGGGAGTTATTTCATAAAAATTACCAAAGTAGCAAGAGGTGTGAAAAACATAACAATGACCTCTTCATCTTAAAAAAAAATAAATAAATAAATCAATGAGAGCACCAGGAGTTATTATAGCGGGTTTAATGATGAAGCTGTCAAAATTGAGAAAAAGAGTGATGCAATCTACATCACTGCATTTAAGTAGGGATTGGAAGGGGGGTATGCAGCTCTTAGGCTGGCAAAAGAACTAGTGAAGACCATCAAGGAGGTACAAACACTCCTTGAGAAATTGATCAAAGTAAAGGAGGCAGCAGTCCAAAAGAAGATTCCTAGTTTCACCTCAACCACCGGAAAGAAACCAAAGGGAAACCTAAGATTCTACAAGCATTTAAGCAAGATAGGAAAGACTCCCATTCAAAGGGAGAACCTTTGGATAAGAAGAGGAAGACAACTCAAAACCTGATAACTACCTCTTTGACAACTTCGCAAGTTGAAATCTTAGTACTCATGGAAAAGAAAGGTCTCCTAAAGCCACAGAGACCTCTTAAGACCCCTTTGGAAAAAAGATATATGACAGTTCTGTCATTACCATAAAGACCATGGTCATCTCATTGAGAACTATTTCGACCTCAAGAAAGAAATTGAGAGTTGATAAAAGAAGGTCACTTACAAGACTTCCTAGCAAAAAATGTAGGTCCTGTAGTAGCCAACCAGTAGCGATCTCCAGTCAGAGAGATTAATGAGATTGAGAGGATGTCGAAACGAGCTCAGGGGGCAAATGCCGACCCTTTGACAGTGTCCTTCCAAATTGAAGAATTTATGGTTAGAAAAATTTTGGTAGACACTGAAAGTGTAGTGAGTGTCCTATACAAAAGGCATTTAATCAAAAATGGGAATAGAAAAGAGCTCACTACTAAAATCAGATACTGCTCTAACAAGTTGCAGTGGCAGCACAAGCTATGCTAACAGAATTTTGCACATTCCAACTACAGTCTATGTAAAAGGCAAAGGAGTTACAGAAATCATGGACTAGCTAGTGGTTGATGCAACGCAATTCTTGAAAGGAAAGGAGTCATGGACTTGAAGGTTGAGTTCTCCTTGTTGAGCTACTGCATGAGAATTCAAGTTTGTGATACTTGGATTACCTTAGAAGGGGAAAGAAAAGTAGCCTGGGATTGCTATCTCGCTGAAGGGGACGCAAAGACCTCGGAAGCAACCTCGAAGGTCGATTTCATCGACATACCACTAGATGATGAAAAATCCAAAATTCTAGCAGCTAGCAAAGGAGAAAAGGTTTTTCTCAATCTTGAATTTCCTGAGAAAGGGATAAAGATAGGGGAACTCTTACCTTCAAAGGTCAAAGGAAAGCTCGTCGACTCACTTCAAGAGTTCTTAAAGGTTGCTGCTTTGTGACCTACTAACCTTGAAGGTATTAATAGAGAAATAGCAAAACACAAGGTTGGTCTCAGATCAAACTAGTCAAGCAAAAGAAAAGGACCTTTGCTTGGGAAAGAAACGAAATCATAGCTCGGGAAGTCCAATCTCTTCTCGATGCTGAAATCTTGAAAGAGGTCATGTACCTAGAATGGCTTGCCAATCCAGTGGTCATTCCAAAGAACGAAGTTACATAGAGGATGTGTGTAGACTTCACTACGCTCAATAAGTATTGCCAGAAAGACCTATACCCACTCCCAAGCATCAACCAAATGGTTGATTCAATAGCTGGATGCCAGTGGCTTCGTTTCTTTGACGCTTACAAAGGAAACCACCAAATTCCAATGGCGTTGGAGGGCATGGAAAAGACCTTGTTTATAACTAAGGTCAGGACCTAGTACTACACCAAAATGCCTTTTGGTTTCAAGAATGCATGAGAAAAGTTCCAATGAGCAATGCGCATGGTCTTTAAGAAACAAGTTGGAAGAAACATTGAGGTCTATGTGAATGACATTGTAATCAAATCCAAGACCCCAGATGACTTTATTGAAGATATCAGAGAGACAATTCAGACACTAAAAGCTACTCATATGAAACTTAATCTTGAAAAGTGCGCACTTTTTGAGTTTTGACAGGAAAATTTTTAGGCTTTATGATATCAGAGCGAGGTATTGATGCAAATCCTGACAAAATAAAGGCCCTCCTCGACATGGAACCTCCCAAAAGTATCAAAGAAGTTCAAAGCCTAATAGGGAAAATGGCAACTAAGTCGTTTCATCAATAATATGGCTGATAAAGGAGTCAAATTCTATGACATCATGAAGAAGCCTAAGGATTTTTAGTCTATAGAGGATTGTCAAGTTGCAGTCATGAGGTTGAAAGAATTCCTGGGAAGACCTCCACAACTTGTCTCACCAAGGCTTGGAAAAGAACTTCTGATGTACCTTACTATAATCAAGAAGGCTATTAGCTCGGTACTCTCAGTAGAAAGGTTAGGTTTGCAATTTCCAATCTATTATGTAAGTCATTTATTGCAAGGTCCTTAAATTAGATATTTAGACCTCGAGAAGTTTTTGTAGCTCATTGTTATAACATCAAAGAAACTTATGACCCACTTTGAAGCTTATCCAATCAAAGTACTAACAGGTTTACTATTAAAGCAAGCTCTAGCAAAGATTGAGCTATCAGGTAGGATGATTGATGTGATTTTCTTGTAAGTTGAAAGGGTTAATTTTCACACAAACAATCAAACCAAATCGGTATAAAACAAAGGAC
>JAOXNR010000031.1:2951675-2972527 GCA_028571225.1 Parsonsia alboflavescens
ACCCAGGCTGACATTTCTTGGAACCTTTCTCGTCTTTTGCTAACTGGAATGTCATCAAAGGTGAAACAAGTTGTCTTGGTTGGTTTGTCTGGAGGAGCAGGCTGGGGAGATGGTGGCCTGTTATCTCCCATGGATTCCTCATCAGTGTCTCATTCATGGCTATGATGGACTTCAGCATATGTGGTTGATCCTGAAGGTCCTGGAGTGGTCATGAGGATTCCTGAGAAGTCCATCTTTTCTTCTCTGGATTCAGTTGACTCGGTAAGGTTTTCTGAGGAAGTTTCAAACATGGAAATGTCCCTAGGGTCTGTTGAAACGTCATCAAACTGTAGACTTTCACTTAAATCATCGAAGGGAGTTGAAACTTCATCAGACACTGGATCTACATTTGAATCTTCGGAGGGTGTTGAAGTTTCATCGGGCTCATGGTCTTCCACGGAGGCTGTAAGAATATTTTCTGGTTGGAAGGACACCGTGAGCTGTGGAGCATTATCTGGTAAGGCTGTATCAATCTGTCCTGTAGATTTCGTCGGAATGATTGGATCAAATTGCCTTGCATAACTTGTTGGAGTGACCGGGTCGGATTGCCTTGCAAAGTTTGTTGGAGTGGCCGGACTAGAGTGCTTTGCAAAGTTCGTTGGAGTGGCCGGACTCTGTGATCCAAAATGCTAGTGTGAAGAAGATAACTCAGAAGTGGAAGATGAGGCTCCAAGGAGGAAAAAGCGATCTAAGAAGAAATCTGCTAGATGTTCAAACAGACGGCCTCCACCCGATGATGATGAAGGTAAGCCGGCGGCAATGACTGTTCCAAAGCCTTTTACTGGCTTTGAAGATTTTTACAGCTCTTATCCTAGAAGATCAGCCTTACTACCGATTGCAAAAGAAAATCCTCCATCGATCTATCCATTCATCAAGAAGATCTTAAGACAGACGACGGAGTATCACGAACCATCCTCTTGCCACAAGAAGTCAGAAAGAATTACTCAAAGCAGGTTAATTCCTATCCCATGCATGATGAACCGACCCTCCAGGAGTACCTATGCTTCAGATTTTCCACCATTGGAAAGGAGAGAGAACGAGCCAGAAAGACGAACTTCCCGACCTTACATATCTCAGAAGACAGTTGATGAATACAGGAGACATGTTCCTTTCAACCAAGCAGAAGAAGTCCTCAACTGGTAGACTGACAATGCTATTGCCCAGAATCGTGTCCTGACACGAATTGATGATCGAGTCAACTAAGTTGAGAAAAAGATTGACCACGTAGAGAAGCTTTACCTCGACATGGTAAACAGATACAACGCTCTTGATCGAGACCTCAAAGAGATGATCCGGACCGGCACCACCTATTGCAGTGAATTTGATGAAAAATGACATGAAATCAGTGGCTTGAAGAGACAACTCGAAAATTATGAATTAAGAAAATCTCAGGTAGCCCCGGCTCCCTTATCTCCGTCACAAGGCTTCTCCATGCTCGGCATCCCCAACAATCGGCCAACCTTCCACACGCCAACTCCACCTTTTGGTGGACCACAAAGCTCTGTCCTACCTAGAGCCGAAAAGATTGTTCATTATAGCATGCCAGACTCAGAGTTTTGGGTAGATTAGGCAAAGGAGCATCCATATGTTCCTCCAACAACAAAGAAGAAGCATACACGCTCAACTACCCAGACTAAGGCCTTTCGATCAGAAAGTTCCAGACATTCTCGTAAAGACAAGGTGAAGGCACCTGTCTATTCAGATAAGGTCCAGCGTCAATCTCCAAGAAATGAAGACCTCAAAGCTTCGGTCCAACAGGGACCAGTTCCAGCCAGGCAACCTGATCCAGTCACTCCAACAAACTTTGCAAAGCACTCTAGTCCAGCCACTCCAACAAACATTGCAAGGCAATCCAACCTGGTCACTCCAACAAGTTATGCAATGCAATCTGATCCAATCATGCCGATGAAATCCACAGGACAGACCAATACAACCTTGCCAGATAATCCTCCACAGCTTACGGTATCCCTCCAACCAGACAAAATTCATACAATCTCCGTGGAATACCATGAGCCCGATGAAACTTCAACACCCTCCGAAGATTCTTACACCCTCGGATGAAGTCTCAACTCCCTCCGATGATTCAAGTGAAAGTCTACAGTCTGATGACGTTTCAACAAACCCCAGTGACATATCCATGTCTGAAACATCCTCAGAAAACCTTACCGAGTCAATTGAATCCGCAGAAGAAAAGATGGACGTCTCAAGAATCCTCATGACCACTCCAGGACCTTCAGGATCAACCACATATGCTGAAGTCCATCACAGCCAAGAACGAGACACTGATGAGGAATCCATGGGAGATAATAGGCCACCATCTCCTCCAGAGAAACCAAACAAGACAACTTGTTAAACCTTTGATGACATTCCAGTTAGCAAAAGGCGAGAAACGTTCCAAGAAATGTCAGCCTGGGTTCAAACACAGTTGTTGAAGGGAGTATCTCTGAACCATATCCTGTCTGAATTCTTTAGTAGATCTGTTGGCACATTACATGATTGGTTTATATCTTTAGATGCCATTGACAGGAATTTACTGCTTACAAATTCTTTGGACTTTTGGATTAACGTGATCTTTAAGGAATTTGTAGGTGATTATTCTTGAAATCAAGCAGGCGAGAACAAACTTTTTCAAGATGAAATGTTGTTCTTTAAGGCCTAAGGACCTCAATGGGCACTACAAAAGAATGACAGAAATTTACTATCGCCTCAATGGAATGAAGGACCCAAATCTCGAACAGGTGTATATCTCTTCACTACCAGAAGAAATCCAACCAGAGTTGAACAAAATGATCGAGCTATCAGGAAGCACTCTGGCGAATCTAGGACTTGCAGAAATCCACCAAGCCACATTCACATGTCTCGAGAAGCTCTGTGAACGAAGGAAAGTTGTGGAAAACTTCTTCCACAGGAAAAAGAAACTCGAGAAGATCAGAAGATCTGCTACAGAAATTATGAGATTGGGTGCCCCAAATCAAAGAAATGCAACTGTAGGGGCAAGACAACAAAGAAGAAACCTTCGAAGCAGAAAAGACACAAATCAAAAGAGAATCTGAAATATTTCAGATGGAAGGAATCTCTCAAACGAAAATCAAACAGATGCTACTTCTGCAACACGAAAGGCCATTTCGCCGGGAATTGCCCAACAAAGAAGGCCAAGGCTTCAAAGCTTGTAACACAACTGATGGTGGACCATTCAGAATCTGATGTTGAATCAGTGTTCTCTGAGCAAAGTCGTCTCGATCAAGATACTGCCTTTGCCATTGAAATTACAAATTCTGAACTTGAAACTTTCGAAAATGATTCTGAACAAGAATCGTGCTTGCCTGTTTTTAATCTTACTGAAGCTTCAAGTATTAATTCATTAACTGATGTTTGTCCTCCACACATGCAGGTCTCCTTATTGACGTCTAAGTATGCCAAACCAGTGGAAGCAATCAGGTTCTTAGACACAGGAGCCATGAAGACAATGATGAACCCCGAAATTCTGCCTCCAAAATTTTGGACTAATACTAATGCCCAATTCCAAGCAGAAAATGGAGAAATATTCCAGGGCAGTCTCATTTCAAAACATCCAGTTGGAATAAAGTTTTTCCCTGATTGCATAATTTGGATCAAAGTTTTCGGGAACAAACTTCATGGTAAAGATGTTCTAATCGGATGGGATGCTTACACAAAAGCTGAAAGACTCAGAGTCCTTCCTCATGGCATCCGATACAGACATCACTTTCAACCTTTTACTCCTATCACCAATATGTTTGCTATTTCGGATACTACTAGCAAATTTTTACCAATAGCTAACATGTTGCGAAATTTTTGTGCAGATTCTCATGCCAACTTCAAACATGAAAGTCCGCTTCGGAAAAAAAGCATAATGTTACTGAAATCAATCAGATTGCGCACTATCAAAGTGCAAAAGAGATTGAAAGCCTACTTAAGGCAGAATGTTCGATGATAATGGCAAAGATAGGTAACTACTCAATTGCCAAAGAAGTTGCAGATAATTTACTGAAAAAGATAGAACTATAAAAGATTGAGATTCCGGATACTGGAGAATATTCAAACCCTGTAAGCAAAGATAAAAGTAAGACAGAGGATATTTCTCTACGTCCTCAGAGGACGAAGATTCCTACTGATATTCCTATGAAAAATCTCGATATTTCGCCATCAGGCAGACACAGTGAGATTATGAGAGAATTATACTCTCTTAAAAATACAGAGAATCGATATTTAGATTTTTTGGGATTTATCCTAGAATAAATTATCTAGAAGATTCTGACCCAAATGAAATTCGATATTGGTATAATTTTGGAGCCATCAATTCGATATTCGTGACTTCACCTAATTTCCTGGAGATCAGCGCCCTACCAATTTGGGTTAAGGAAGGAGCTAAAGATTATTATATGCTTAATCCCACGATTACACCGCAAGATGTCTTGGTTTTTAAATTCCTATCTGCCGGCCCTGATTTCTATCAAGTTGAAGTATACAACTCATATCATTTTATTCAATTTGGGAAAGCGGAAACTTTTGTAATCAAGACACAGGATATGAAGAAAGATTTTGTCAAACACACAAATGAAGATGTTTATTATCGGAGAGCACTAGGAATTAGAATAGTACTCCAAGGCATGGAAAGCTGTTTCAAGAGAGGTTTCCGTACTTATGGAGGCATGAAAAGTCACTCCTCTATAATGATAGCACCAGCTAAATCAATACCGCCTTTAGCGGATAAATATCTGAAGATGAAGATAAAAATGCTTGAACGTGGACAAATTAAATCCAGCCCTACTGCTCGAAGAAAAATTTGCCAACTAAGGCAGCACAGGGGAAACATCTGTCCAGCTTGTCGAACAATAAAGATAAAGAGAAGATGAAGTGCGATACAAGTACAAGTGACGAATAAGATTATGACAGAAACAGGATAATTGCCAAGGCCAGAAACTGGCCAAGACACAAAAAAAAAACAAAAGATAGAAATGTTCCAAGGATAGATTTTAGCCAAGTCATGTTGCCAGGTCAAACAAGTTATCAAATGGAGAAGAAGTCTAAGAAGTTATAAATTTTCTGCACACATAGACTTCAGCCAAGAGGAGTAAATTTTTCTGCACAATAGGAGAGACTTTCAAGTAGTAATTAAAAACCCTATGTACTTTTAATGTCATAAAATATTTGTATAAATAGTGGTTGCATGTAGGAGGTTAGACACGGGCAAAAAAACAGCAAGAAAAAAGAGAGAGTGAAGAAAGAGAGAAATTTTCAGCTTTTGTAATAGTTAGGATAGTTAGAAATCCTTGTAAAAATTACAGCTTTCGTGTGGTGTGAACCTTTCCAACTTTTGTAAATTTTCAAGCATGAGTGAATAAACAAGTTTCCTTTTCATTCCCTATAGAAAAGAGTATTGTTCTTTGCTCTTAAACTTTTGTCAGTTTATATATAAAAGTTCCCATATACTCCATACCCAAATTTCCTTATGCCTAAAGGTAGAAAACAAATTTAGGCTGTGTTGGGTTATTCTGAAGGGACTGTTGGAAAGTTATCTAGTTTAAGGTTGGTGCTGAGACGCACGTTAAAAGTTCCACCGGATACCTGGAATAATATTGGTCAAAGCGGAGACTAAGGTACGGAAGTATAGTGGACTTTTTTATATCAATTGAAAAATTTTATGATTTTAGAATAATATGATTTCTATATTCAGGGAATGAACATGGAACCTACAAGAGATTACTCAGAGCTACCGCTTGATATATTAGAACTAATTACATCTAAAATGTTTGTTGTACAAAATTTTCAAGAAACATGTATAAACTTTGATATTGCTGTTCGAAATTATTATAGACATACTAATTACTATTTTAAAGAATATCCTAATGGTAGATTAGATAGAGATAATAGAGATTTTGTATATCTGTTTAATCTTATTCTGCGATCATATAAAATAATATTACTATTACTCCTATCATTGTTTATATACGGTTGTCTGTATACTATTTACTAAAAAATATAATAATAATAATAATAATAATTTAAATGAATGAAAAAAGAATACATGAAGCCCAAGAAAGATTTTTCTAAACTACGTCCAGATATTTTGGAATTAATAATCGATAAATTATTCGTCATTGATAGACAATCTTTTCAACTTATATGTCATAATTGGGATAACGTTGTAAGATCATATAAATTGCATCAGACATATTACTACAAAGATTTTATACAAAAACATAAAGGAAAGATTAAGAAAGAAAAACGAGATTTTCTATACTATCAACATAAAATTTTAAATTTAAAGAAATATGATTTCTAAACAAGAAAGAGATTTTTCTAAATTACCAAACAATATATTGAAAACCATAGCTTCCATTTTAATCTGAGATGATAGAAAACATTTTAGCATAGTTTGTCATGATCGGAATATAGCAGCCAGATCCTATAATGAACACAGATACTATTATAAAATAGAATATTATTATGGAAGATATGCATATTTTTACGAATATTTCAAGAATCCACGCTATAACTTTTTTATTTCTACAATCAACAAATGATAAAAGACATAAATATAATGGTAATAAATTTCAGGGACTTATAAAGTTACTTTTATTTTCTACTTTAGAATATACTTCATGTTGTCTAAAAGTTGAAGAATACAGGCATAGGTAAAATAAAACAAAATAAATCCATATATATATATGTACTCAATTCCATTCCAGAAAATGATTTTCTCTTTATAAGTAAATTAATAATAATATAGTATTTCAATACAATAACTTTATACAACTTAACTAAAAAAAAAAAAAAATTCAACTTAAATAAAGTGAAATTAAGTAGTTAACTGCAAAATTCCTCTTGAAGCACAAGAATATGTTACTCCTACAACTCTTTCCTTTAGTTTCTTGCATCTCTTGCTTCTCCTTGCATCAGTTTTTGCAGCCTTCACAATATCAACCTTAACTATATGGTGATCAGATGTGCCTTTGGAAGAAATCACAGAGTAGGATCCAGGCACAAATTCATAAGGCAGTTCTTTTGATGACAGAATATAATCTACCCTGGTTCCATATTTGCATGTTCCCTGCACACCTGTTTCACAAAAAACCCATATAAATGTCACCAAAAATGAACCATTTCTCACAGGTTTTTTGCTGGATGGAGGGAGTTATAAGTTTATAACTTTGAGTGCATTACTTTGGCCTTTGGAAATGATGACCACTGGTTCAAATTCCCCCGGAAATTCCTTCGCATCTGTGTACTCATTCTGCTTCAGAAAGTTCATCACTTCAACCTTTGGAGTAGGTTTTCCTATCTCCTCATAGTACTGTTTGTTGCATGAAGATGAAGAAATTATGGGTTCATTTCCTTGCATTTGTCAATGGATCAAAGAATGAAAAATTGGATTTCTTGATTAGAATTTTACCTTAACAATGTTCATCCATCTTTCTGCTGAGTAATCTGAACAATCAAGAGAGTTGAGCCCACCAGCCAAAATGTGAGGATAATCACTTGATTCAATGATTGCATTGATTTGCTTCATCCTCCAATTCTCATCCAAATGATCAAGTTGGGTGCAGTAGAAGTTAAGTTCTCCAATCCACGGGATGTCTATCGTAGCCTTTAGCACGTTTCTGCAAAGAAACATAAAAAATTTTCAGTTTCTAAAAGGATCTTCAAAGGTAAAAAAAAAAAACAAAAAAGAGGTTTGTCCAGGCAGTGATTTAGTCAGGAACCTGAAATCTTTATCATCATAGACTTTCTGAGCTTTCCACTTCTTGATTGGCCATTTCGACAGGATTGCATTGCCATACTCAGGTGCCCAGCTCTCGGCAAACACATAGTTCATCCCCAAGGCCTCTGCTAAATTGGATAAAGGAGTCATGTTTTTCTCTTCCTCAGCCTTCACATCCTGCAGAGCCAAGATATCAGCATCAACTTCTTTGAGCACGTCGAAGATGGTCTTACTTCCTATCAGGCTCCCGTCATTCATCCAGTTAGGCATACCGGCAGGGAAGCATATTGGAGACCTCATTGGAGCAAGGCTACAAGCATAGTTTGATAAGGGATCTTCCATAAAGGTAACAACCTTGTTTTGTGCTAGTGAGATCTCATTTTCGGGAAGATTTATTGACACTTTTGGTTTTGATCTGATAACTTTGCTGGGATTGCTAGTTAATTCATCAGAACTAATTGCAGGGTGTAAAGGGGATTGTTTCAGTATGCTCTTAGGATAAGTGCCTGCAGATTTCATATAATCTTCCTCTTCATGAATGAAAACAACTGAATCTTCAGCCCTTGGAACAGCAGGAGCAAGTGTAAACAGGGCAACATTAAAAGTTGCTAATCGAATAGGCCTTCCTGCAACGTAACATTTTACTTCATTTTCAAGATAATCAAGAGAATTCTTGCCTGATTTCCCTCTAGGCTGGCCTTTTGAATTCAGCTTCCCAAACCTTCTGATGACAACTTTAGGCTTTGTTCTCCTCCAGAACAATCTCCGTATCCTCGTGCAAAGCCCACAAAATCTTCTCCTCAGGACCCTGAACATGTTTGGTACCTGCTTATTATTGCATACAAGCTTAGAAACCTTCCCAGATTGCATGATCTGTGATCACTTATCGAGCCTAGGATTCCCTCTGAATTTAAACAAGTTGGTTAGTTCTTTGTTGGAAAACTCTAACCAGAACCTGCCAAGAGAGGTGGGGACTCATTGGTGAAGACAAAGCACCTATAAAAGACAAAGATCATCCCACCTGCTCATAGAATTGATATGAAGATTTTTGACAAACTGTGCAAAAATTGTTGATCCCCTTTTTTGACAACAAAAACTGCAACTACTCCTACCAGTGAAACCATGACTTTTCCCTTAAAACAACCAATAGGATCAGATTGAAAAAGAAGGGGGGAAAAAAAGAAAAGTTTCCTACAGATTCCAAAGGGTTATAATAGTGAGAAAGATCATGGACTGCCTTCAAAGAATATGTTGCCTAAAGAAGACTAGCTGGTGCTAACACATTTTACCTTTTTGGAAAAACAGAATCATGAAAGCTCAAAAGTAAGGTCTTCAGTTGCATTTCTAGCACTCGGGTCAATGCTTCAATTATTGGTCTCATCATGCTTCTTTTTCTGCTCGAGTTGATATCATACTCCTATTTATATATTACTTGTCATGATTTTATCAGATAAGATTTTTTTCTTGTAAAAATGTTCCTATTAAATCAAGAAGAATATTAAGAAAGAAAAAGATAAATATGCCTTATAAAGAGAATAAGTAATATTGAAAAAATAAATAAAACATCTATTAAATTACCACTAACGAATTAAAATTAGGAGGAAAAAATGTGAGGGAGGGCAGAGGGAGTATGTATTTGTGTGCTTAAAGTTAAAGTCTCTATCTAAAATTGAATATCATTATATTCTAAATTAGTTAAACTAAGGAATTGATATTATCATATTAAAATTTGATTCTTGAAATAGAGAGAAGTTTAATTGATTCTTAGACCTATGGGGCTCTAGTGAATTTGGTAAGGCTAAGATTAGTTTTGGTGGTGTCTGCTTATCTATTTAGGCATCAATTTAAGTCAAATGTGTGAATATAATCATGGAAAGAGGCAGAAAGAAATAGAAAGTGAATTGAGAAAAAGATGCAATCATGTGCTCATCATGATGTAGAATCATGGTATAGAAGAACTGTGGATTCCCACGTTAAACAGAAAGGGAACTCTTGACACTGTTTTGGGAGGACCGAGGAAGGTGGAGGCCTTCCTTGCACTGAAGGTCAACTGGTGTTCTACCTAATAATCAGCTAAATTGACAATAATCACGCAACATTTTCCTGCATCAAATAGCAAGAAAAAGAACTGGAAATACAATCAAATCCCATAATTGGGATGTTCTCTTTCTCTTGATCAATTCAAATCCTGAAGTTTAGAGTGGAGAAAATTAGTAAACAATGAACCATTCTTGTGGAATAAAAGCTTGAAAGTTACATTCTGCTTGTGCCCATTGCCCAAAATAGTGTTTACAGAAACCGATAGAGATTTTCACTTGGCGTTGCAGCATCCAACCCCGAACAAGGGGTATTGGTTGATGCTACATCTATATCTGGGAATCCTCATGACCTGTTTCATGAACGCAGACCTTTGAAGAGGCTCCAAATGTGAATAATTCACCAGGACTGGCAGGACAGATCCAATCCACATATATCCATCAAACATGAAAAATGCAAAATCCTGTATCCATACTGTAGCTTCCAAGTTATGGACCAAATGCACATTGAAATAAAGCTTGGTTGTCCTTCAGAGTTTTATGCACCTTGCTCATATTGCTCTGCGACTGAAGTAGACCATGTTTGCTCCTTTGATTTTAAGAACCAAACAAACCATCCAGAAGACAGGAGGAAGCTTCATCTTTTCCGCTCTTATCAAAAAACCCATCCAAGGAAGCTTCCTTTTTAAGTTTTCGCTCTTCAGCAACAGATTCTGCTGTTTCTGCACAGTAGTTCTTGCTCACCTGCATTGCAGGTCTTTCAACCACAACAAATTTGTTGCCTTCACGGATTCTCTCAGGGAATTTTGCCCAAACTATAAGGAAAAAAACATGCCAAATCCTTTAGTCCATAGGACCACAAAAATTGAAAGACAGAATCCAATCACTAAAATTAACCATATCCACCCATAGACACTTGCATTTTTAGACCCCAAATTTTTTTCACCGAGTTCAATCAATGTGTACCTACAGTGCTTTTGGCATGACTCAGAAGAGCAATGGCAAACAAACATAACTGTAAGTTATACTGGCCACCATCTATTGGAGTCTGAAACTAGTCAAGACCCAACTACAACAGCAAAAAAGAAAAATAAACAAACAACCAAACACCTGATTACGCCACTTTACAGACAAAATCCTCAAATAAGGAGAACAGTTAGAAACAGTTGAGCTAACTATTAACAAAGGTAAACTATTATCTTCTTGCTTTTTTGTTAACTAGGACAAACATGAGATATGGGCTACCATGTTTGATATCCTATCCAAGTCTTATTCAAAGAGTCAAAAGCCTCCGTGGTCATCTCCTCTAAATTTTTTCCAAATAGATAATAGGAAAATCAGAGAGTTATAATTTTTCATCTGGGTGATAACTAGCGTATTTGCATATAGAACAGAAAAGAACCTGAAAATCCTTGTACAACATATAGTCTACTGCCTTCTGGTCAAGCAAATAACATGAAAATGGATCACTAAAGAGGATAGAGAGAAGGAATTTGAAAGGAAAATAGTCAACGATGAAATTCAAATAATAAACTTTGATTTGAAAGGGGGCAGTAGCAGTATGAACACAGCAAGCTCACATGCTCAACCAATGACCAATGACCCCAAGAATACTAAAAAAAGGTCCTTTGTGGGAGGACATAGGAAGATGTTAAAAACCCAGCATGCAAATTCTACTTACGAATCTCTGAAGGATCATTGAATAAAGAACAAGAACTATTGAACACCATAATGTCATAGAAAACATAGAAATAGGCTATAGGAATGCCCAAATATAATTGCAGATGTGGTGAAAGAAAGTAAAAGAGAGTACATTCCACAAAAAATTTTAAAAAGTATGCCACTTACACATGCTGTTAATAGCTATAAATTAATTAGAACACTCAATAATCATGCGGGAGAATTTACCTCCAAACTGATGTAGAACAATAGAAGCCGCAACAGTTACATTTAACGAAGCAGTCCCACATCCATATTGTGGAATATATACAAAAAAATCACAAATCTCAATTTGTTTTGCAGAAAGACCCTGTCCCTACAAATTTAATTAGCACCAATCAGAGAAAAGAAACCAACAGAAAACGAATGTAGAAAGGCTTCTTTGTGAAGATAGAAAACAAACAATGTCACATCTTTGAAAAAATTTCCCAAAACTTTCAAAAAATTCAATTTACAAGGAAAGCTATGATATTCAACCCTCAATTTATGAACAAAAAAAGGTTGATGATATGTTCTATATACCCATTCAAAACAACAGATATCAGCAGTCAATTTACGTTTGAGGCATAATGAAAATGGTCAGCATAAGCAAGCCGTATCTCACAATTCAACAATTTAGGTAATAGCACGATTTTTTTCTAGAAAAATGAAAATAAAACAAGAGCAAGTTTAGCCTAGGAAATATACTAAGACAATCTCCAGCTTTATGTTCTGACACACACCCCTACAAGTGATTGCAATAAGGAAACAACAGACATTTCAAAAATGGTTACCTCATTACCAAGAAGAAAGGCAGTGCTCCTCCTGAAAGGATGCTCATTCACAGCGAAAGCATTATCCGTAATCTCTACTCCACATATATCGCAATCCCTCTCCTAATAAGACATCAATTAAACATAACCCAGTTCGTCATTCCCCCTAAACGAGCCATAAAAACCCCATCTTCACCAAAAACACATATTCAAAATCCCACGAGTTAAGACCAGATGAAGAACCAAAGAAGATATTCAACAAAAAATTAGCTAGCCCATTATTTTTTTTTCTCTCTGTCTCTCTGTGCATAATTTTCATTTTAAAAGAACACTGGACCTTTAGGAAGGCTTTGGCTTCGGACAGCGAGTGGAAGTGGCGGAACCGAACATGGGCAGTGGTGCCATGGCTGCCGAAGGCGTTGAAGTCACGGCGACCGACTAAAATCAATTCTGACACACCAAATGCCGTGCAGCTTCGAGCCAAAGTGCCCACGTTATGCCTCTTTGCTATGTTGTGCACAACTACGTAGCTTTCATACCCCTTCTTCTCATCATCCATTGTTACATACGGAGCAGCGGAGGTTGAGAAGAAGAAGGAACCCCATATAGGGTTCCGCCAGAGTTTAAAACTTCTGGCCTCGTCGGCAGAATTTACGTTACGGCGTCGTTGAAAAAGTACTGTGTAATTGGATGCAAGTTTAATTGGAAAATGAGGGTAAGTCTTTACACCTTCTGTAAAATTAGCAAACTTAGGTTTAACTTTTACCATTTTTATTTTTCAATATCTTTATCTCAATATCATAAGTCCTAATGAGTATCAATTGGCTCCGGATATTCTATCACTCCGCTTGTTTTGACTACATTTAAAAAAACACATATTTTTTGAAAAAAATACTTAAATGACAAAAAAATATCTTATTTATTTAGCAAAAGTTGAAAAATAAGATAAAATTTGATCACTTCTTTTAAGTTACAAAAGGCAATTTATAAAATAAGCACTTTCATCGCAAAAAATTTCAACTTTAATTTTTTAAATTCTTTTTCACTTATTTTCTCACTCCTTTTTATTATTATTATTTTTCTTCTTATAATTTTTCATTTTCCTCTTTCTAAAATTCTTTTCTGTCTTTTCCTTTGTTTTTTATCCGCACATTTTTTGTAACCCCATCTAAACAAATTCTGTATCATTTTATATACCATCTAATAAAATAATAAGCTCGTTTGAATAGATATAAAAAAAAATGGGATATTTTTCTTAAAGTGCTTTTTGTAAAAGTATTTTTTAAAAAAATTAAACAATTTTGTTTTTAAATGCCTTTTTGTAAAAATGCTTTTAAAAAACAGAAGTTGTTTGAAATTGTTTTTATAAAATCTTTTTTAAAATGATTTTTTTACAACTTTATAATAATTTTTAAGATATAAAAGTTATTATCTATTTAAAATAAATATTTAACATATTTAATTTAAAATAAAATTATTACATAACATAAATAACAATTCATAAAACATTAATAACCACAAATTTGAAAGGAAAAAAAAAATTTGCAATCCCATATGTAAAATTAAACTAGTATCCAACTTGTACTCATTCCGATAATCTATCTCTAATATGATCATATTTCTAATCAAATTAAGATTTGAACTATTCTCTAGGCTATCCTCATTCCAATTAGAATGTTCATTCTCAACAAACTTATCAATATCTTTAAGACTTTCAAGAATGTCCAAATCCCCTTAATCAGATCTTTTAATGTACTTATGAAGTGCAAAGCATGTCAATATAATACTAAGTTCAGTTTCAAGATCATAAGCATGTCCAGCAAGATTCGACGGCTTGAGAATTAGAAAATAGCTCCTAATAATTTTCAAGTTTTGAAAAATAAAATGTTCAAATGAGCTAAACAAATCAGTTTTCAATCACTTTTTACTTTTTAAAAACTAAAAATGGACTGTCCAAATGCACCAAACAAGAACTTTTATAATCACAATGCAGCAGAGTTTCCCTCTTTTCATTTTCACTTTCTTTTTTTTTTTTTTGTTTTTTCTGAAAACATGTACAAGACCTTTCATTATTTAAACATTTATTTGCATCTATATAAAATGAAATTATTTTATTTACAACTTGGTTCCTTGTGGTGAAACTCTTCTTCACCAAAATCCCTCACACTGCAACCTGAGCTGCAGCCAACCTTGCAATAGGGACCCTGCAAGAAGAGCCAGATACCTAAGAAAATGGCCTTTCTGGCTGATAGACGACTACACCAAGAGCTTGTTCAAGAGAAAACTAGACATTGGCACCTGAATGGAGAACATGAAACATAGTCCAGGCCAGCTTCGGCAAAGAATGCAACCGATGAAGGCTCCCCTCCATGTTCACCACAAATTCCAACCTGCATTTTAAGACATGAGCATAAAATCCCACATATTGAAAACTCGGAAGGGATTAAGCAGTAAAATGGTGGCATTGCTTGTGAATGGATAGAATTATAAGTCATTTTGTCAATATTAAGGTGGAATATTGGAAAGCAGGAATAATATTGGAAAAAAATGAGTAAAATATCTATATCGATTATTACCAACAATGACTTATAATAAGAGATAAATAAAATCAGGTCAAAGGACTGATAATTAAGGACCGAGGTTAACAACAGTTGAGACAGTAGATGGTGATCCCACCTTCAAGCTTGGCCGAGCTGCACGGCCCCTTTCCGTGGCAATCTTGATGAGTTGGCCAACTCCTTTCTGATCAAGTACCTAATGAGCATTGCAAGAGGGTCATTAGTTTTGAGGCTTTTGTTTCTCGCTTGTAAGATGAAAGTAACCGAACTAACCTCAAATGGATCAGCTTGGAGAATGCCTTTAGATAAGTAAATTGGCAGAAATTTGCCAACATCATCTCTGCTGTATCCAAATGTCATTTGTGTGAGATCATTCGTCCCAAAAGAGAAGAACTCTGCTTCTTTTGCAATCTAGAAAGACCGTTTCAAGAAAGTGAATATGATTTGTACTTTAACCTATCATCAACCATCATTCTAGGTACAATTATATGAAATTCAAAGTATTGAAGCAAACCTCATCTGCAACCAAAGCAGCTCTTGGAATCTCTATCATTGTGCCAACCTTATAGCTCAGTGAGGTGCCCATCTCCGAGAAGACCTTTTTGGCAACACTACGAACTAAATTCACTTGATGACTTAATTCCTGTCACTCATACACTTCAATTAATACCATGAAAATTGATGAAATCAAAGAAAGCAGCAGAATATAGTCAAGAAATTTTAAGCACCTCTTCTTCTGCTTTGTTCAAATTAAAAGACTGAAAAAGATAGCCAGAAGAAGAACGATGTACCTGAGGTGTTCCGACAAGAGGAACCATTATCTCAGGAATGACAGTAAAACCTTGATTGCATAGGGAAACAGCAGCCTGAAATATTGCACATACTTGCATTTCTGTCAATTCTGGATATGATATCCCTAGCCTGTCAGAAGAAGCATAATATATGAGACAAGGAATGACAAAGATCCCGAAAAATATTATGAAAAAACAGTATAAGTTCCCCCAAGTTCGGGCATTTGCATATATATGAATAGCTTCTGAAAACAAAATAAAACAAATGGGGAAGGACCTGCATCCTCTAAATCCAAGCATTGGATTGACTTCAGATAATTTCTCAATCCTTGAATAAACTTCTTCTTCTGTCATTCCTGTATCTGTTGTTAGTTCACCAACAATCTGTTCCAGGTCACCTTCTGGTAGAAATTCATGAAGTGGAGGGTCCAAGAGTCGGATTGTTACAGGAAGACCTGAAACATCAAATAATGATATCTATCTTATGCTCTTAATTGAGATTTTGAAATGGATGATACTAATATCAGTTTCCAAAGATAATAATACCATCCATTGCACGAAATATCCCCTCGAAATCAGATCGTTGGTAAGGCAACAGCAAGTCAAGGGCTTCTTTCCGCTGCTCGGGAGCAATTGCCATGATCATCTTTCTCACAGCCTTTATTCTCTCATCAGAGGCAAAGAACTGTAACACAGAGTCAAAAGTGTTTCAAAACTTCTAAAGGTAAAAACTAAAGATCAATACTTCAACTTGAAACAAGGAAAAATATAGAGAAGAGTGAAGATTAGTTGCCATGTGTTCTGTCCTGCATAGACCAATTCCTTGAGCACCATTGTTACGTGCAGCTTTTGCATCTTCAGGTGTATCAGCATTTGCCATCACCTACCAAAGTCCATGATGACAATTAAATGACGGGTAAGAAAATGTTTAGGCAGTAGTCTTTGCATGCATATTATATTTAGCTAAATTTTTGTAGCACCTTAATGCGTCTTAATTCATCTGCCCACGACATGAAGGTCTCCAGATCACTAGTAATAGCAGGAGGGCAGAGTGGTTGTTTACCCAAGATTACTTCACCTGTTGATCCATTTAATGAAATCCATTCACCTTCATTTATTACTTTATCTCCAACCAAAAGAACCTGTATTTATGATGAAAAGTTTTATGAAATTTTTGCAGGGATCTGATCTGCTTAAACGACAAGTAGTACTGCTTTATTAAAATATACCTTTTCATCATCATTTACACGTATGTCACCACAACCAGAAACACAACATTTTCCCCAGCCACGGGCTACAACTGCAGCATGAGAAGTCATTCCACCTCTTGCTGTCAAGATCCCTGCAGCTGCATGCATTCCTCCAACATCCTCTGGGCTTGTTTCAGTTCTCACCTTCAATCATTATAGATCATTCATTGATACAATTACACAACAAAGGTGAAATTTCAAGGATGTGTTCATTCATCAAGATTATAATGAATAAGCAAGCATACCAAAATGACACTTTTCCCTTGAGAATGCCAAGCTTCAGCATCATCAGCACTAAAAACTACCTGCCCTACTGCAGCTCCGGGGGATGCAGGCAGGCCTTTGGCAATCACTTTATCTTTGTAAGTATTTGGATTCTCAAACTAGCACATGAACGCATACAACAGAATTAGGATAACAATATTTTTCCATAACAATGTAGCTAAACAGCAGCCAGTGTCATTGTTGCTATTACAGAATCCGTTAGCAATCTTGTGCCAAAAAAGGGTTCCAAGTTGCTCTAAAGTTTCCATAATATACCTAAACTTGCTTGCTTTAATTATGTCAACCAAAGTTTAGGGAAGTTCTCAACATGTATACCTGGGGATGAAGAAGCTGGTCAAGATGTTGAGGCTCCACCATTTTAATTGCTGATCTAGCATCGACAAGGCCTTCGTTAGCCATGTCAACAGCAATCTTTACTGCACCTTTGCCTGTACGCTTACCTGATCGACATTGCAACATCCAAAGCCTGTTTTCTTGAACAGTGAATTCAATATCCTGAAAAAGAAAATAGCAGCAAGAACAATAATGACATGGTTGTTTAAGCCTATACAATTATTCTTATTCCTTTCAGAACTGTTTTGCCTTTAACAATGGAGGGAAAAACCTAGAAATAAAACCAAAAATCAACTTGAAAATCATTGATTTCTATAGAAAGATTTTACCATCATATCCTTGTAGTGAGTTTCCAGAATTTCACAATTCTCCACAAGTTCCTTGTAAGCTTCAGGCATGCAGTTTTTCATGGCATCCAATTCCTGTGGAGTTCTGATTCCAGCCACAACATCCTCACCCTGTACAGAGAGCTATTTTATTAGCTTATTGTCAAAAACGTTATTATGAAATAAGCAGATAGGAAATTGCAGGACCTGAGCATTCACTAAAAACTCCCCATACAGCTTCTTCTCACCGGTGCTGGGGTTCCTAGTGAAGAGGACACCTGTTCCAGAAGTGTTTCCCATGTTCCCAAACACCATAGCTTGGATATTAACTGCAGTTCCCTTCAATCCAGTTATCTGATTGATGCTCCTGTATTTTATAGCCCTCGGACTGTCCCAAGAATCGAAAACTGCTTTCACTGCTAACTCTAATTGCTTTATTGGATCTGGTTACATTTGCAAGAGCAATTTAATTTAAAACTTTATTCATAAAATGCCCAATAGAAAATATAAAAAGACAATGAAAACATTGACTGGACCTGAAGGAAAGTGCTCTTGCATAGCTTCAATGTAGACATTCTTGTATAATTTAACCAACTCCTTAAGATCAGAAGCTGATAGGTCCGTGTCCAGCTTCACGTCTTTTTTATGCTTCAAGTTCTCTAATTTCTCCTCAAACAATGAATGTGGAATGCCCATTACCTTCATTTAGAAAGGTACAAGCAGATAATTGATAACTTTCCTTATTTTTGCATTTGCTATATGAAGTATCCAGAAAATGTTCATGCTTTTGCTACTTTTTTCCTTCAAGAATCCAAAAACCAAGATCACAGATATGATTATTTACTCAAAACTTCTAGCCAATGAGTATGCAAATTAACGGACACTCACAACATCACCAAACATGTCCAGGAACCTTCTATACGAGTCGTATGCAAATCTTTCACCACTTTTTTCTGCCAGGGCAGCCACAACATCATCATTGAGTCCAAGGTTAAGGACTGTGTCCATCATGCCTGGCATGGAAATCTAACAGAAACAGTTTAACCAAATCAAACTAATTAAGGATCACATCATAAATGCTTAAATTAATTACATTCAGAACCATAATAACTCAGCAAAAATTTATAGGAAACCTACTCTAAACTAATGATTCAAGTAAGACCCTACAGAATGGAATTCTTCAGTTCTTCCCACAGAACTACAAATCAATTTGTCCTTTACAAACATGACTGTTCTTTGACTTAATTACCATCTTGATTTGCCATTAATCAAGAGAAGGGATATGACTTAAAATTTAGCTAATGGAATATCATAATCAGATTTGGTTCTGTTGTCAGGTAATCACATTCATGTAAAATTCAGCTAAAACTTTGAAATCAGGTGATCATACATGGAAAACTCAAAGAAACATACCGCTGCACCAGATCGAACGGAAAGGAGAAGCGGCTTGGAGGGATCACCAAGAAAAGCTCCCATGTCCTTCTCCACAATCTCTAAACCGTCTATTATTTCCTTCCACAGTCCCTGTGGCAAATTCTTCTCATTCTGCTGATATTCTTGGCATGCCTCAGTTGAGATGGTTAGTCCAGGAGGCACAGATAATCCTATGCTAGCCATTTCAGCAAGATTTGCCCCTTTTCCCCCCAACTATATAACCAAGTATAAAAGGGGTACAAAACAAGTTAAATAAGAATCAAGAAAAACCCTCATGGAGAATGAAAAGTTCACTGATTTCACAAAAATTCTACACTTGTTTGAGATAGTTCCAAAACTTCAAAGGGCCAAAGAAGGAAGGAAGAAAACCAAAATTTAATGAATAATAACCATGTCCAAAGCTGCAAATGGCTTACCAAAGACTTCATCCCCTTGTTTCCTTCACTCCTTCCTTTGCCAAAATTAAATACTCTCTGTTCCAGAAAAGAACATTCTTGGCATGAATGAGTGAATAAAAAAACGATTCATGTCACTCATGGCAAAAGAAAAACAACTATAAAGAAATAATCTTTTCTTGGGCATTTCAGCAATCAACATTTCTGCATTCCAAGTCCGTTCTCTACTTTCCAAAATCACAAAAATTTTACTTTCATATAAACAGGAAAATAAAAAACAGTGATTCATCTCCATGCAAGAAAGCCAAAGAAGTCTTAAAAAAGACTAAACTTTTACCCTCATGTTGTTTCAACGCTACTAAGAGAATCCCAAAAAAAGGTTGTTTACCGAGAGGAGATTGCAAAACAAGGAGAAGAACAAAGAATGAATGCATACATGGAGAAGTACTCCCTCACTCCTCTTTAAATGTGATGGTCACTTACGGATATCAATGAAAAATAAATAAATAAACAAATACTTTGATATTATCTTTAAAATGGTTAGCTATTTTTTACTATTCTTAAAGGTTTGTTTTTTTTACATCCACCCTCTCCTAATCTTTAGTATACTACCTTGTCATGTCATGTCTCTCTATTCATATATTATCAGACTCTTAAGTATGAACTATTTTCAATTTTTTTCTAAATATTTTGTTATTTTATCAACTCCTAACTTAATCATCAATTTGATATCAAAGTTATGTCTAAAAATAATATTAGTAAAGCTTAATCGGCCACTTTAAAGGTAGCAATTATGATATTACGTATAATTTTAGCGAACAATTTGACAATTTTCCATGCAAACAACATGCATGCATTACTAATCATGCTATTTTGATAAAAAATATATCAAAATATATCTGAGAGTATGAATTCAAAGATCCCTAAGATAGTTGGGTACTGAGACCATATTGATATGGAAAGTATAATTTGGTCCCTCTTCCAAATATTTTATATAAAAGTAAATTTTATAAAATATACTTCTTCTATTAACACTTTTAATAAAATGAAACGATACAAATAAGTCATAAATGTTGAGAAGGTAAATGTATTAATCGAAGGTTCCAACCTATTTCTTGTAATAGGAGTAGACATGGAGACGGCTCACAAGAGTTTATCATACATTTATATATATATATATATATATATATATATATATATATATATATATC
>JAOXNR010000031.1:2978250-3004326 GCA_028571225.1 Parsonsia alboflavescens
GATCCATCAGTAGGTATAGCAAGATCAATGGGGCTCCTCGGATTTCGGCCATAGACAATCTGGAACGGAGAAAATTGAGTGGATCTATTTACCGAACAATTAAACTCGAATTCGATCTTGGGCAGAATAGAATCCTAAGTACCAAAGATTTAACTTGTGCTCTCAACATATTGCCCAAAGTTCAATTTATCGTCTCCGTTTGGACATCTGTCTGTGGGTGATACGGGCTGCTGGTTGACGTAATTCGTGACTGAGAGGAAGGAATAAGTCCCCTTCCGAATGCTGCATTTTTAGTACTATTTCGGGCCAAACTCCTTTCTACAACTTTCGCCTTCGTCTGAACATCTGTCACCATGTTAAATGTATGCACTTGCAAAGCGTCCTGAATTGTCGGTTTGAGGCCATGCAAATATCTTGCCACCAATTGTTCTGGAGTCTCTCGTAACTGATTCCGTGCCACCATGCGATAAAATTCCAAAGTATATTCCTCCATGCTCTGAGATCCCTACCCCAAACTTTGCAGTTTTGAAACAAAGTGTACCGGTAGTTGTAGGGCAGGAATTCCTTTCGCATCTCCCTTTTCAGTTCATCCCAATCATCCAAAAAAGGAAGTCCTTCCAAGTATCGCTAGTAATGAAAAGATTGCCACCATGCTGCTGCCCTATCCTTGAACCGAATAGCAACCAGCGAAACCTTCTTATCAGCGGGAACTTCCTTTAGCAAAAATATCTCATCCACCGAACTCATCCAATCCATTCAAGCGATAAACTGCCGAAAAATACGGGAATCTCCAATTTGAACCCCATATCCCAACGCGGAGCTACTGGCTCACGATCTGGGTGGTAATTTCTTCATCTCGCAACCCTTGGTAGTGCCCTTGGAACCAATTCTCTGGGTGGCGGCTCAAGCTCCTCTTCGCTTTTGCCGGACCCTCCTTCCTATCCGTCTACTAGCTCAGGCTGAATAGCTGGTTCAGGTTGAACGGCTGGTTGTTGGACAGCCAATCGTTGCACCATTGCTAATAGGATTTGCATCTCTCATCTCAGCTCTTCCCTGCCCCTTTCTTGCGATTCTCTGCTTCTGCGCAATTCATCCAAAATTGCAGCAACAGTCGGATCTATGTTTCCACCTGACATTTCGAATCTTTGCTCTGATACCAACTGACACAAGTGGATGTGGTGGGTTGAGGAATAAGAAATTTAGGAAGAAATCAGAACAGTAATTGGTGAACAATTCCAATGAACAGTCACTCAAACTTTGGATTATCCGTCAAAATTTGAGGCTTTTTGATAATCTAACTTCTGAATTTGCTAGAGGTCTAGACAACTCTAAACAAACTTCAATCTAAAGTAGTTAAAGGACTAAGAAAGAAAGAATAACACTTTGAGTTGACAAGGAAAGAGATAAAACTCTGAAAATATTATTGATAATAGATTCTACTGACTAGCTCTTAGGCATTCATCTTTATTTATAATGCTAGAAGTTCTATGTTCCTAATCAGACTAAGAAATAGAAACCAAGTAAACTACTAATAGCTAAGTTATGTATTACTAATTAGATTAGGAAATAAAAATTAGGAAGAAAATAAAAAAATAAAAAAATAAAACAAGTTTCTAAATAAAATTCTATCTAATTAAGGAAATAAAATTATTAAACAATCTTAATCTTATTCTTTGCCTCTTCAACTTTCCTTGAACAACCTATCTCGATTCTTTTGGGGGAAGACGTTTCAATCGTTCTGAAATACGTAAAATGATTGTTGGGAGCGGCTTTGGCTCTGACTTGTCTACCAACCTTGCGTCAGCTAACCTACTAGCTCTAATGGAATAGATGTGTGTGCTTATTTGTGAATAGGCTCCCTTGCAAGTAGAATCTGTATGTGACCCCTTGACATCATAAAACATATAAATTAAGGAATGTGCACCCGTTGAGTGGCTCCTGTATCTTGCCCCTCAATATGACGAGAACATGTAAACCGCGAAATATGTACCACCCGTATTAATCTTATCTCCAGCTTATTGCACAAACTTACACCCGAACGTTGGTCTGCGCCTGGGGATGTGTGTGCCTATTTGATTCGTAGTGTGGAAGTTGTAGCAATCAAGAGGATTGAATGAAGCAAGGCAGAGATGCATAAAACCTTACTAATCAGAGAAAGAAGTCGGTCTGGTGGAGGAGGTGGTTTACAAGGGGGATCATCAGGGTCACCCCATCCTGTGGGAGGAATCAAATTGAAGTATTAGAACAAAGTCCACACCGATAAATGGTAAAAATCTGCTATTCCATGGACATGAATAAAAGGTCCTGAAGAAGTTATGAGAGCACTGCACTAAACAATTATAAACAGAAACAAGGAGTTTCACTAAAAATAAGGCTAAATCCAAAGGCATGGACAATTTATATCATTTTTCCAAAAGGAAAAAAAGATCTAAAAGATGTAAGCGGTACCAAAACTTGATGTCCCAAAGCCATGATGATGTAAATGCAATGTCAGAAGGCAAAAAGTGCTACTGTTTGCTCCAAGTTTTCCCTCAGTGAATATCCATAAAATACACCAAGAAACCAGACTTTATTTTATTTCATGTAAAGGGGAACAATCATTTACAACCCCAGATTCAACACAAGCATTTTCTTTCAAGTAAATCGTAAATTCAGTCTCAGCAGTCTAAACTTTGGTGCGGGGTAATATAAAATTCATTATTTGTCTTAAAAGAAAAATCCCACAAACCATTATTTAGAACCCTCAAACATTTCCATAAAATTGTCAAGAAGAAGCATAACGAACACAAATACGCAGGTGGATTGGGCTCCTACAGGAAGGACACTCTTTCATTCCCTGCTTCTCATGGAGCTCATTGCATGTCAGACATACCACCTGATGGGCACATGGAAGAAAAACTACAGACATCTCCTCTGAGAGGCACATTACACATTCTCTTTCACGTTTCACGCCCCCATTTTCTGTATAGTCCTCAAAATCTGAGGCTATTTTGGAAATATAGGGTGCAAGAGATTCCCTCTCAGCAGGCGCACTTCTGGAGTCCATCAGTTTGCTGGCATAGCTTCCTTCTATTCCTCTTTTAAGAGCAGCAATCTTTGAGGAGTCTGTCTTCAATCGTAACTGTGAGATTTCTTTTTCCAGCTTCTGGATGTCATCTTTATACTTCAGCAAATTGCTTTCTGCTTTTAGTTTCATCATATCTTCCTTGGATTTCGCTGAAGCTTCACTTTGCTCTTTTTCTTTCTTCAATGAACTTGCTTGTGTAAGTAATTCTTCCTTCACCCTTCGTTCCAGTGAGTATTTACCCTGTGATTTCACGTTGTAAATGAGAACATGCAATCTCAACTAAGAAAACCCCTCATGGAGTAGAGGAATCTAGTAGCATTTAAAATGATCTGCACAGTTTCTAGAGACGTACCAATCAAATTTGAGCATTTGATCGTTCCCTCTACTTGGGACATATACATATGACTAATCTATGAAAATCTTCAGATGTAAACACCAAACTTATTAATGCATCTAATGGATTGAATGTTTCCTTATTTCCTTTAGCATCAATGCCAACAAAAATTATCTGACAGAAAAGCCTCTAATCTACAGAACCGAGGTTTTCAGAATTTCTCTCATAAACCTGAAGTTGAAGAGGATAATTCTGCACTAAAAAGAATCATACAAACTAGTTAACTTCTTTGAGCTTGGAGATAGTAGAAACCAATCAGGAAGTAGATGATCATGCTTGTTTCAAAATATCAAATCAAACTAAATGGTTACTCTGCCCCTTCCTTACAACAACGGCACAAAACAGAGAAAAAGGACATAAAACTGCAGGAGGTTTCTGAAAGAGAACACTTTGATGCTTATGTACCATATGGAAGCCAAAGAGCTTCTTAAAACACAACTTTTGTGATAGATCCAGAGAATGGGCAAGTAAATTTCCTCAATGTTGTCCCCTTCAGCTTCCTTCTTCACACCCACCCAACCCCCGGAGGGCCAGGGCAGGTAATGGAGAAAAGGAATAGAACAAACATTTAAGAAAGGAATATCAAAATCACCCTGTATAATGTTAAATTCGGAAAATTTAGACAACCGATTCAAGATTTTAGCCTGACCTCAAAAATCAAAAAAGAAAAGAAAGGGTAGATATAAAATGCAAAGAGATTAGATAAGGCTCATTATTCCTGCACAGAGCACTTTCCTTCGATGCCCCATTGTGCAGGTACACACGCGACTCCTGTATGCATGGATCACATTGCATAAATGTTTCTTTTGTGAGCAAGGCAAGATCCTCCATGCAGAGGAGCATTATTCCAATTGAGAAGAATTTCTTGATGCAAAAGCCAACTGGATACTTCAAGCAATCCATATCATAATTAAGTTATAAGGATCTACCTTACAGATATAGACTATATAGATATCATCATTCAATGTTTTACATGCTACAAGAAATCTTATAGAATTTATTGCACTTGCATAAAATTGAGGAAATATTCAAGTCAAAATATTCGGCTAGACACTAATTAAATTGCAAGAAAATTATATAGCAGGCAAAACATGTTACAAGAAAACAGAACAAAAAAATAAAAATAAAAAAAAATAAAAAAGAACTACAAAAGAAGAAAAACAAAAAACAAAAAATAATAACAAAACATTTCATAAATGGGATAAAGATATACCAAAAATGAGAAGACTGAAACTGTTTGATGCTTTCAGAAAGTAAAGGAAAAAAAAAAGGAGGGCGGAAGCTGGGATTGCCGTTTTAAGAGAACCAAACACACTTTTAAGTTTTCAGCAATTTTCTATAGTTTTAATGGTTGATTAGGTCTACTTCTACATGTCTTTCCTTTCTACTCTACAATTTAGATTCAATCTTTTTCCCATTCAGTATGATGGTGAACAGTTTGGTTGAAGGAAAAAAAGGGGAACATGGACCTAAAGATGGAGCAGAGATTGGGTGCTTGCTGCACAAGGGAAGCAACCACATAGCGATGCAGGAAATAAACTCTGTGAAGGGGGGAGAAAGATGGAATGAGGAAAAAAGGAAGAAATTAATCACACTTTCCCAGCAGGTAGGATACAGAGCTGAGATGGAATATCATTACTCAGTGGCAGCAAATTTCACTCTAATACAGAAAACAGGTGAATTTTTTTTCCAACATTTTGGCTTTCCGTTCCACTCATTTTTGAACTCTGGAAAGAGCAGCCAAATATTTTGATTCAAGGATTTAATTCAATAACTAAAGCATAAAGGTAATTTCTTATAAAACTAGTAATAAATTTCTAACTCAAATTCTGAAAGAAAATACCTCAAGCTGATCTCGTAGATCTACAGCCTGCCCTAGTTTCTGTTGCAAGCCGGCATACTTAAGTTTTTCAGCTGCCAGCTCCTCCTGAAAGATTGACTTCTGCTTCTCCCATGATTGACATTTCATAAGTGCCTTCTTCTCTCTTCTTGACACCTCCTGACAGTTAGCAGCCGCATCAACTGCCCGTAACTTGGCAGCTTCCATCTCCCTCCTCAGAGCAGTATTCTCAACTTCAAGCCTGCGCACAGTTGAATTAGCTCTCTCAACCTGACTACTAGCTTTACACAAGGCATTCTCCATCTCAGAAAGCTTTTTCATGGTATTTTCTTCCAAAGTTTGCTTCTCTTTCTTCAGCCGTTCCACTTCTTCTTTCTCCTGCCTAAGGGCCTTAAGCTCAGCTTTATCTTTGCCAAGTCTACGAGCAGCCTGCATAACCTTCTGATTGGCCCACTCGGTCCACTCCTGAAGTTGATTTTGCAATTCCTGCACCTGGGGAACCAGCTTTAGAAGCATTTCATCCTTCTTGTCCTGGGGGACCCACTGGGGCAAAGGCTTGTCCATTGGTACTGCATTACAACTAAAACAAGAAGCTTCAGATTTGCAGTTGACTGGTACTGGATCAGAACCACTTTTGGCAGGCAATGAGAGAGAGAGTTCAGTATCTGCAGCAGGTAGCATGGGCAAGCTATTAGCTACAGGAGGTGAAGATTGGACATTTGATTTTGGTGATGTAGGTGATGTAGAGATGGCACTGTCAGGTTCCAGTTTAAATGCTGGAACTGAAGGGAATCCAATACTTGTTGAGAAATTAATATTTGAATTATCTTGAGGCATTTCAATTCCAGTTGCCTTTCCAAGCTTAAACCCATTCTTAGCATTTGCACCAGTAGAATCAGCTATAGACTTCAGTTTCTTGTCCAAAACCAAACCACCAAAACTAGTGAGTTTCCCTACTCTTGAACCTCCTTTGGTACCATATGTACGATAGTGTTTCTCCAAATGAAGAGACTTCTGTCGAAGTATGTACTCTCTCTTAGTAATTCCAGAAACTTTTCTAGTGCCAACAAACTTTTCTTCAGAGACTGGAAGATGGGTTGTTCCTGTCAAACTAAAGAATTTTTCAACAGAATCTGGTGTAGAATTTGGACTTTCTTTGTCAGGGGCAGGCCCACAAGAAACCAAGGATGTTTTAGATTTCAAGCTTGTAACACCAATTGCAGTCGGTGCCTCAGCAGGAAAGGAGTGACCAAATGGAATTGACGATGTGTTGGTTGTCTCCGATTGGCAATGAGGAGCAGAACTAACTGAAGAATTTGGTTTAACAGGTCTTGAAAAGTTAGAATCTGCAGTCTTAGCTTCTGTCTTTGGTAAGGGTGGCACAGCGGTCGATGAAGTCTCATTTGCAATGCCATCTCCAACCAAACTATTCATAGGTTCAGTTTCCATGGCACAGGCATGTGATACATTCATGTCGCATATCAGTAAGCACCACATTGCATCACCGGTACTGAAAAAGGGTCTAACTTCTTTCAGAACACAAACCAATTCAGCAAGTATATATTTCTCCATCTGTTGTAAATCCTCGAAATAAGGCTGTCTCATTGTATCAATATCCTGGCCACTTCTAAGAAATGCTAAAGTATTATCCACTATATTTGATACGGCATCCTTACAGCCATAACATAGGCCAGACCTCAGAACAGCCTTCGTAGCAATTTCTTCACTATACCCAAATGCAACTATTTTCTTAATTGCACTCTTGAAGATTGTGTCCAAATTGCTAAGTACAAGCTCTTCTAGCTCAGTTTCAGTGAGTTCATTCCAATCAGCATCATGGAATGCCTCATTTGCTTCAATCTCCTCTCTAGACCTGCTTGGTCCTGCATCTGATGACCCCACTGCACAAGACAATCCAAGGTCAAGTTTCAGAGCCTCAGAAGCATCTTGCTTTACACTGCACATGTCACAGCCATTAGAAGGTACATGACTCTGGACAATCTCAAATTTTTCAGCAGTAAATTCATAACTTGTGCATTCATTTTGAGGTACAGGGATGATCTTATGAGGATCAGTCAGCGGGGGATCAGCCCTGAACTTTCTCTTGTTCCTGCTTCCTTTTACTGGAACTGTCATAACCGGAGACAATTGACTGGAACTACTACAGGCCTTAGCTACCATTGAAGCCATTATTTATCTGCGAAAAGAGATTCATCCTTAAAAAATTATTACTCTGCAGTTCATGCATAACATTCCTAACAAATACAAAATACTCCACATTCATCTTAATTCATTTCTAGCAAATGCCAACAAATATAAGTATAAAAACCAAAAGCTCACTTCTCACAATCATCAAAGGGATTCGGAATATGAAAACACAACCCTAATCAGTTGCCATTGAATTAAAAAGCTCCGATAAAACAATCGACTGTCATCAAATGTAAATCAACAATCAAAACTTAAAAATTACATAAATAAAAAGGATTTCAGTAACACTTGAAAATCATATCAGAGACTCGAAACTATTAAAATCAACCAAAATTCACCACCTATTCCGGATCAAGAACCAAATTCAAATCAGTAAACAAGAAAGACCAAGAACCAATAATTCATCAAACCAATGCAAATATCGAAGAGCCATTAAAAGAATCCCGGGGAATTCCAACTGTTATTAGCAATCAAGAAAGAAATCATAGATCAAAATAATCGAAACAACAAAATCCCACAAAAATTCAACAAAATTATTACATTGACATAAAAGATCCCAAACCAGAGTGGATTGCTCGTTTCAAGACTGTATTCTTTTCTTTAGGATTCATTTTATTAACACATACCCGATTCAAGCTACAATTTTTGAGCAATCAAAAGGTTCCGGGAGAAATCTTTGAGCATCTGAGGGAGCACACAAAATCGATATAGCTTGGTTTGTGTTTTCTCTTTTTATATTCTCCTCTCTCTCTCTCTCTCTCTCTCTCTCCAATTTTGTTAGAGAAGAATTTCTTCCAAATGCTCCTATTTATTTATTTTTTCCGTCTTAACTAAAACCCAATCAACTTACCATGGTTAATAGCTTGACATATGTGGTTAACTCTAGTTAAAAATTAAGGCTTTATATTATCATCACGAAGATAGACAGGATTTTCCACACACCATTCTAGTAGTCACCTACCTCAAATTTTAAGCAAAATAAAATTAAGGGCAAAATTGCACAAGGTCCAAAATAAATCTCAACTTTCTAAAAATTTAAATTTTATTTTTAAACTTTAAAATTCACTCGTCATAACCTCAAGCTTTCAAGACATATACCATATGTGATTTTGTTCATAAGTTAATCGAATTCATTTATGAAATATTTATTTATCCAATTTTTGTCCTCATACTTTTATTACTGTTTAACTTTCGTCTCTAAACTTTATTATTTTTTAACTTTTATCCCTTATTAAATATCTTATTAGGCCACATATTATTTATGTATAATGTGTTATTTTGTAGATTTTAATGAATTAGTGATATAATTCATTTTTATTCCCCTAATAACTAATTTATTATGTGTCATTTCATTTTTCTTCAAGAAATGAAATTCTTCTTAAAAAATAAAAAGGGTAAAAAGCATCAGATACCCTCAAACTTTCCAAAAATCTGATTTTTGTCCTCTAACTATCAAAGTTCTAGTTTTTTTGATCAAATTATCAAAACGTATTAAATCTATCCTTTCCATCCAAATCTGGCATTAAGACCTTAATAGAAGACCAAGACAATGATTTTAACGAGGGTAATTTCGTCACCTAACTTTACTACCTAATCCCTCATCCCCAATTCTCTCTTCAGCCACTGGCCACCTCCAAATCCCATCTTCACAACCATAAAAAAAAGACTACTCACTTCATGGAGAACAAAAAGAAGAGAGGTCACGCTAGCGCTGGGCAAAGCCATCTCGAGAAGCACATTAAGCATCGAGGAGGTCGTGGTAATGCTGGAGGTATGCACTACCACAAGATCTTGTTCGACAAGTACCATCTTGGTTATTTCGGTAAGGTTGGTATGAGGTATTTTCACAAGCTTCGAAACAAATTCTATTGCCCCATTGTTAATTTCAAGAAGCGCTAGTAGCTTTTGCCCACCGATGTGAAAGAAAAGGCCAACGGAAGCAATGCTCCTGTGATTGATGTGAACCAGTATGGATACTTTAAGGTTAAGGCAAGGGTGTGTTTCCTCATAACCAATCCATGGTTGTCAAGGCTAGGTTCATCTCTAAAACTGTCGAGAAGAAGATTAAGGAGGTTAGCGATGCCATTGTGCTTACTACTTAGGTTTTTCTTTGAATATAATTTCAAACTTTTGTGTCAAATTAGTTAATTTTGTGGAACTTGAACTATTGCAGTTTTTTTTATGATGACATACTTTACCGGGATGTTGTCAAAAAAAAAAAAAAAAAACCCAACCCTAATCCCCAATTTTTGACTCTCTAATTCTTTAGCAGATCCACAAAGAGAATGTAAATTCATATAGCTGTTTTTTCTCACTTTTTGTTTACCCGGACTAGGCTACCTGCCCTTCGATGACTACTAGTAGTAATAGTTATGCTCTCTCAACCCCTAGTTATAGATCTAAAAATTGCAAGTTCTTGCAACAGCCTGTTGAAAAGGAGAGTCGAGAAATAGTGGGGATTAAGGTTAATATAATAGACTTAGGTGATGAAATTACTCCTATGAAAATCATTGACTTGGTCTTCTACTAAGGACTTAACTTCAGATTTGGATGGAAGGCCAAATTTAATACATTTTGATAATTGGAGGGTATAAATCGAAACATTGAGTTGGGTGGCAAAACTCAGATTTTTTGAACGTTGGAGGGTATCTGACACTTTTTACCCTAATAAAAAATTCATGATTCAATTTATAGTCAATATGGGTAGTTTTTTAATTAAGTCTATTCATAACAATAAATAGCTTTTGCAAATAAGGATATGATAAGATAGATAGTGTATTAGACTAATAAAAAATATCTAAAATTAAGACAAGAATTTTGAAAGATTAAATGTTAAGAAGAATTTCATTTCTTGAAGAAAAATGAAATGACACAATAAATTAGTTATTGGAGAGTAAGGGTGAATTGCATATCATTAATTCATTAAAATCTACAAAATAACATATATCATCATAGACAATGTATGATATGATAAGACATTTAGCAAGACATAAAGTTAGGCGATAATAAAGTTTTGCGGTGAAAGTTGAACAGTAATAAAGTATAAGGGCAAAAGTTGGATACACAAATGTTTTGTAAATGAATTCTGTTAACTCTAATGGATGGGTTAGACGGAAGGACATATGATATATATTTTGAAAGTTTGAGGTTATGACAGGTGAATTTTTCAATCACTTTAGTTAGGGTGTTGACTTGTCTACCAACATCAAGATAATGGTTGATGATTGAAAAGCATCATAAGTCATTGTATTGACTTGAAACTCTAGGTAAGTCTTTGGTGAGTTTTCATAAGATTGGTGTGTTTTTGTGATTAGTTTCCTCTACATCTATCCTAGTATCTTCCTGTGATCCTTTGTGTTTGTTGGAATTAAGCCTAAGACCAAAAACTAGGGCTAAATTCTATTTGTTGAGTTTGTTCCTCTATCTCTAAAAAAAAAAAAAAAAAAAAAAAAGAGAAAGAGCACAAATAGACTACAAAAAAAAGAGAAAAAAGCAAGCGTCAAAGTTGAATGCTATTGTGAGATTTCTTGTTAAATTCCATTGAAATTGATTGTGTTGAAGTTGAATTGAAGTTTTATTGTGATTGAATTGTCAATTATCTTACGAATTTGAAATCAAGGGAATTGGGTATGTTGAATTAGTTAAGAAATTGGATCACATTTTCATTGCCCTCTATGTGTTTGATAAAATGCCTCTTTGAATTCCCAGAATTTGATTAATTGTTTTCATCATACATTGACCTAATCTTTGAACTTCTATCTCTTTGGTTCTTGATTGTTGATTATTTTTTGACTAATTGAATTAAGTTGTGTGGATTACTTGCCATCTTTGCTTGAAGTGTTTGCATTGCCCAATTGAGTTAGCTAAGAACTTGAAAGAGAGTAGAGTGGTAAAAGGCGTTAGGGGTGAGTTCAATAGAGCGAGAAAAATCCAATTAAAAGTGTGATAGACGAGAGATAAGTGAGGAAAAAAATTTCTCTGTTTTATTGATTTTCTTTGAAGGCATATTATGACACGCAGAGCACCACCATCTTCAAAAGCATCAAACATAAGAGATAACAATATTGTTGTAGCTACCATCTAGCAGAGAATGGAGAGCATCACAAGGGAATTCTTTACAAATATGAGAGAATTAAGGAGAAAACTCAACACAAGGATGGATCATTTTGAAAGGAGAATTGACAAATTGGAGACACCACATCCTATGAGAAACCAAATGCCTCAAAGAGGAAGGGGAAGAGGACATCACCAAAGGGTCCAACCAAGAAGGAGGATCATCCAAGAGCAACATGAGGAAGAAGAAAATGTAAATGAAGAGGAATTTGATGAGCTCTATGATTATGATAGACCAAGGAGGCAAAGAAGAGAGGAAGAAGTTGACAAAAACTTGGGAAGCATCAAGCTAATGGTACCACCCTTCTATGGAGGAGATGAGCCAAATGGTTATTTGGATTGGGAAAGGAGAGTAGAATCTATATTTAAATGCAATAATTATTCAGAGCATAAGAATGTCAAACTTGCAATTGTTGGTTTTTCAGAGTATGCCATCATTTGGTGGGATCACCTAGTGATAGCTAGGAGAAGATAAGAAGCACCACCAATTGAAACTTGGGACGAGATGAAGAGACACTTGAGGAAGAGATTTGTGCCTAAACACTACTAAAGAGATCTCTACCACAAGATTTAAACACTCACTCAAGGCTTTCTTTCCTTTAGGGGTTGTTCCTAGTTTGTTATCTTCCTTTATCGTATATGATTGCAGAAACTATGGGTTTCTTGTAAAGAGCTAGTACACGTTCTTGGGGTTAGTCAGAAAGCTTCTTCCTTGCTGGTTCGAAGATAACCGAGAGTTACTCGAACATCCCAGCAGCCCGCATGAGGGTACAAACAAGGATCGTATTTGCTTTACAAGACACATAGATGAGACGGCTGTAATCGACTGGGAAAGCACGGAAAGGAATTAAAAGCTGATGCCGGGACTGGAATGTCGTCCGGAGTGCGTCGATGGTAGTCCTCCCCTTAGGATGAGACGATAGGCCTAAGGAAGTGGACATGTCAAGTGAAGAAGGTGGCTCCATACTAGTATTTTATGGGGTTAAGTAGGCCTTTTACTTCAAGTGAAACAAGATTAAAAATAAGGGATTAAGGGATTAAAAATAGGGAAAGGGGCGATAATATTCAAGGATGGGAAAACACTCTAGTATGGGAGAAATGGAATTTGCCACGATAAGGAGTAATCTAGTGCGTGAAGAAGTGATGGTGACGCCATCCAAATTGAGATAAACTTTGATAGCATTTGTGCAAAGAAGGGAAGAGTCACTTGATTTTCAATCCATCTTTGAAAGCCATTCAAGAGTTGACAAAGAACAATCAAAAATAGATTTCACCTTATTGATGATTAAAGACATTAAAGACGATGGAGAGAAGGAATAAGTGAAGCACAAAACCGTAGGGGTCTTGGAAGTGATGAGGCAAGGCTAATAATGGTTTTGGCGTTGTGGAACAAGATTGGACCGGAGAAAGCTCAGGAGCACACCGGACGGCACGACACATCATAGCTTGCCATCCAACGCTGAACAGTAGCATCCAAAGCCGGACAAAAAGAAAGCATGAATGATGGGGATTATGAAGATGACTATGAGGACAAAAGAGATAGAAGGCTAAGGAGAGAAGACAATTTTTATAGAAACTTGGGAAGCATCAAGCTAACGGTGCCACCATTTCATAGAGGAGGGGATCCAAGTGCATATTTGGATTAGGAAAGAAGAGTGGACTCCATCTATAAGTTCACAACTACTCCAAGGAAAAGAAGACCTAGATAGCCATAGTGGGATTTGAGGATTATGCTATTGTATGGTGGGATCACTTAGTGATAGCTAGAGGAAGAGAAAATGCAGCCCTTATTAGAACTTGGGTTGAGATGAAGAATCACATGAGAAGGAGAGTTGCGCCACCACATCATTTGAGAGATCTTCATCAGAAATTGAAAAATCTCACACAAGAAACCAAAAATGTAGATGCATACTATAAAGAGATGGAAAAGGCAATGATTAGAAGCAACTTTGCGGGAGAAGAGCAAGAGGAAACCATGGCAAGGTTTCTTAAAGGCTTGGACAAGGAGATTACACATACTCTTAAATTGTAACCATATAGAACATTGGAGGAAATGGTGCAACTAGCTACCAAGATAGAAAGGCAAATCAAAGAAAGGAAGCCATATAGGAGCTCAAATTTTGGAAGTTCATCATCCAAAACTCCAAGTACATGGTCTCTGGAAATCAGCTCCTATTTTTCACTTCTATTCAGCTTCGGACGTGGCACCAGATGCCGAACCGGACTTCTACTGTTCCAGCTCTGTTTTAGCTCCATTTTGCTTGATTTCCTTGATGCAAACTTGATCTTCTCCTTCCAACTTTCCTATGGCACATTCTTGGTATATTTTCAAGTCTTCCAAGTCGTCAATTGACACCATATTCCATAGCTTCTTGCCTTCTTCATCATGATCAAGTTTAACTTCCTTGGGGATGGCTTCAAAATCGAATTGCTCTTCCTTGCCTTGAATGAATGCCATCAAAGCCTTCTTCATCCTTGATGCTTCATACTTGTATTTGAAGTACATGTTCTTGTACATAGCTTCATTCCTTGGCATCAAAATTCTCTCATTCTTGAAGTGCAAGTTCATATAAGCATGTTTTCTTCCATAAATTTCATATTCAACTCCATGAACTTCTTCTTCAATGCACTTATTCTTTGATGACTTCCATGATAGCTCCACCAATGCTAAGGTAGCTCCTTGATCCCTATCAAATGCCATTGGGACCAATCACAAGGATGAGGGTGTCAATTATGAGGAAGGCTTTGATGACATTCATTCAAGATAGGGGGGAACGATTCGATTTTGAAACCATGTTTGAGAAGATTAAACTTGAAGGAGAATCAGAAGATTTGAAACTATGGAACTTGTTTTCAATTCATGGCATTGAAGATGATGAAACACTACATTCAAGAGAGGATTATGGCTTTGTAATTAAGGGAGAACCTCAACATATTTCTTGGAAAAGAAGGAAGGAAGAACCAAAGAAATCAAAGTGAAAGAAGGGATAGAAGCCAACAACTGGCGCTACCACAAGTTGCATAGCCTGCACCGGTTGTTTTCAAGCAGCTTGGCGATTCCAGAGATCCACTGATGCTACCAGCGGTGGGAGGACAGGCGCCGGTGCACTTCAACCCTTAGGATTGAGAAGTATGGGTCCCTTGACCTATGCACTCACTGGTGCCGATTGGGGACTGGTTCCGCTATTCCTATCAAATTTTTCTTTATTTTTCTTCCATTCCTCTTGTAATTTGAAGCTTATTTCAAGGATAGTTAAGTACTTACACTCCCTAGCACGAATTATTTAGGTCATTTTAAGTTTTGGAGTATAAATCCTCCTTGTCTTGTCTTTTCATTAGGAACCTAAAAACATCTTTTTATTGAAATAAAAAATCCTAAACTTGTTCTTGTGAGTGTTCTTCTTTTAACTCTCTTTAGTTTTCTTGGTTTAACTACTCTAGGGCTTTTCATTACTTTGGTTAGGGTGTTGACTTGTGTACCAACATCATAGGTCATTGTACTAATTTGAACCTCTAATAGTCTTGGGTGAGTTTTCATAAGATTGGTGTGTTTTTTATGAAACTCATTTCAAAGGAATCACATCAATTACTTGCGGATGTTTATCACGTCCTGGGGTTAAAGAAGAATCTCGTATTTGTTTCTCAGATTGTGGATTCTAGAAGGTATGTTCTTTTTGGTCCTAATGATGTGAAAATCATTTCCTATATGAGAAAACTAGAAGGTGAGGTTTTATTTACTGGAAGGAGAAAAGAATCACTTTACGTCTTATCTGCAAGTAGTGCATATGTTGATAAAATGAGTCTTAATTCAAGTGCATTATTGTGGTATGCTCTATTGGATCATATTGGTTATCAATTGTTGACGAAAATTTCTTCAGACAAACTTCTTGATGGAATTCCTTCCCTTAAAGGAATTCATCAAGATGAAATTTGTCCAGGTTTCCAATTTGGAAGATCACATCACCTTCCTTTTCCAATATGAAAGAATAGAGATACCATTGCAGTACAATTGGTGCATTCAAATATGTTGGGACCAATAAGAAAACATAGTCATTATGGTTTTAGTTATGTAATGATTTTTGTGGATGACTTCTCATGTATGGTCTCATGGGTGTTTTACTTGAAACAAAAAGGTGAAGCATTCACAAAATTTATTCAATTCAGGAAGTACGTAGAAAAGGAGTTCTATTAGAAAATAACATTTCAGTGCACAAATAAAAAGAAAGACTATATTTCTAATGAACTCATGGATTATTTTAAAGAGGCTTGCATTAAAAGTGAAAGGACTTGTACAACGCACTCCACAACAAAATAGAGTTGTTGAATGTAAATTTTGAGCCACAACATCTTTTTTTCATTTATTATATCATCAAAAGCCTAATGTGAGTTATTTTAGAGTTTTTGGTTCATTTTGTTACTTTCATGTTTCAAAATCAAAACGAACAAAACTTGATTCAAAGGAGAGGCATTGCATTTTTGTTGGCTATTATACTCATATAAAGGGATGGAGATGTATGGATGAAGAAACAAAAAAAGTTGTCATTTCTCGTGATGTGGTGTTTGATGAAGTTCCATGATATCAAATCGATGAAAATACAACCAATGAAATGGCTGATCTTTCACCTGTTTTTGAGTTTGATGAAAAAGAAACAATTTGGCTCCTTTAGAAGATGTTGAGATTCATCTAGATGTCATCCTATAAGACTACTCAAAAACGCTCTAGATTAAGAAAACAACCAAAAATTTGTTAGATTATGAAGTTCAATCAAACTAGTGAACTATTGTATCTATCTTTCTGGCAGGGGATTCATTTGGAGAAGAGCCAAGATCATACATATAAGGAAGCCAAAGGTATTCCTGAGTGGGAAGTTGCAATGCAAGAGGAAATTTCAGCACTCAACAAGAATTGCATGTGGGTGCTTGTTCTAAAACCAAAGAATATTGATTTAGTTACTTGTAAATGGGTTTACAAGATAAAGAAAAGCGTTGATGATTCTATTGACCAATATAAAGCTCGTCTTGTTGCTTATGGTTTTTCTCAGGAATATGGTCAAGATTATGAGGAGACTTTCAGTCCTGTTGCTAAGATGGTGATATTTCGAAATGATATTTCTCTAGCTGCTTGCCAAAGATGGAAGAAGTGGCATCTAGATGTGAAGAATGTGTTTCTCTATGGTGAATTAGGTCGATATATATTTATGCAATAGCCACCTGGATTCATTTCTCAGGAGTTTCCTCATTATGTATATAGACTCAAGAAGGCTTTATATGGCCTCAAGCATGCACCACATGCATGGTATGGAAATGTTTCTCAGATTTCTTTCTTTTTTTTTTTTTTTGGTGGTTTTAAACTTTATGATGCAGATTCAATTTTTTTTGCTAAGAAAACATCTTTTAGGCATATAATGCTTCTTCTCCATGTGGATGACATGATTATTACTAGCAATTGTAATGCTAAAATTCTTGGTCTTCAAGATGCCCTGTCTCTTTGTTTTTATATGAAAAGTTTTGGCAAGTTAAAATTTTTATTGGCTTTGAGATTAAGTGTCATATGTTTATTTTATTTCTCAAAGAGGGTATGCAACGAGATTATTGAGTTGCTTCGAAATAAGTGAGTCAAAAGCAATGACCACTACAATGGAGCCTGGATTGAAGTTAAATAAAGACGGAGGAAGTCTATCGGAAGATGTAATGCAACCATTTTTCGTCTGCTTGTTGGTAGTCTGCTCTATTTAACTATCACAAGGCCTGACATTTCTTATGTTGTAGGAGTCATATCTCAATGTATGGATGCACCATGTGAGAGTCACTTAATTGCAGCAAAGAGGATTGTATGCAATGCAAAAGGCACTCTAAATTTTGGATTATTTTATAAATAGCATATGACATTTCTCTTGAATGGTTTTGTGGATGATAGACTCTCCACACTAGGGTATTGTTTTAATACAAGTTCAACTACAATTTCATGGTGCTATAAGAAGCAAGCTATTGTTGCTCTTTCAAGTTGTGAAGTTGAATATACAGTAGTCACCTCTCAAGAGTGAATTTAGCTTAGAGGCTGGTTAAGGAAATATTTGCTGACATAAATTGTTCCAGTTTCTATTTTTGTGACAGTGGAAGAGCAATTATGCTAGCTGAAAATCCAGTGCTTCAGCCTGCACAAAACACATTGACACTTATTATCATTTTGTTCGAAAAAGGTCTTGATTCAAGGCATTGAATTGCAGAAAATACATAATGAAGATCAAGTTGCTAATATATTTACCAAAGCACTAGGTAAGGCTAAGTTTGAGGCTCTTCAGAATGCTATTAGGGTTGATGACAATAAGTTTGTACTAAGGGGGAGTGTCACAAATTAGTGCAACTTACTGCTGTCAGAAGTGCAGCTTTGAGTAATAAAAGCAGAATTTTCTTCAAATCTCTTTGTTTATGATTATTTGAGTTTTTCCTTATCTTTTGTTCTCCAAATTTTGTTACATTTGATTTACGGATATGATGTTTGCTATGACCTAGAGAAGTGAAGTTAATTGACAAATAACTTGGAGCTGCCTGTATCTTTTTTTAAGTCTATTTGGGTTAGTGCGTTGCAGAGTCTCTCTGGTTGATTATCAAATTTTGGTTATTTGTTACCTTTATGGTTTTTGGTGATTGGTTTGGATGGTGAACCATAGCTATCGGTTGTGTAGATGTTGGGGAAGAAGTTTGATAATCTGGGAGGTCGGGCAGATTGATTGTGTTGTATCAGAGTTTCTTCTCGTCTTCATGTTACATGGAAACCATGATTCAGTTTGTTCGTTTTAATTTCTAGTATGTAGATCTCTTTTGTGAACAATCCTACTATCACCCAAACCCTAAAGTCTTTGGTTCCAGAATTGATGTAGCCTTTATAGCATTGCTCTGTTCGGAACTCATTGTTTGGGTTAGTCGTGTATCTCCATTGCTTCCTACTACCATTATTTTTCTTTTGGAGATCCTGAGTCTACATTCAGTTGAACAAACTTCACAGGTGTCTAGTTTTATACTCACAACCTTTCTGGACTTGAATGGTTTGGCTGCATATAGGAACTAAGCATTGGAGGAAATTGGTATTGAAGTCCACCTTCCTTACCGTTAGTTTCCTTGGGTTGAAGGTTAATGACCTTTCTGATTGTGATAATGCCTAATTCTTTAATGTAAATGCATATGGGGAAGTAGTATAAACAAGAATAGGGTGTTCTCATATATTCCTTCTCGTTAATAGTGATAAGCTGGCTATAAAATTCTCTTCATTGTTAGAAGAAGTGGTGGATCTTTTTAAGGTTAAAATGATCGCAAAGCAGATGATTCTTACTAGATTGTCAATTTGGACTTAGATGCATGGGGGCTCATGGGTCCCCTATATAGATGGGTTGGATCGGATTAATCCATTTATAATTGAGTTTCAATGGATTAGACCCACCAGAAAGGGGCTAGCTCGATAGGCCAAAGGGGCTTTTGAAAAAATTGAAAAATAGTCACTTTTGAGTTTTTAAAATTTCATTTGTTGTCCAAATGCACCAAAATGTTCCTCATTAGCTAAAGTCTTTTTTGTCTATAGAAGCATAGGGATGGCAATGGGGCAGGTCAGGGCAGGTTTTTGAAAACCCGGACCTGCCCTGCCCTTTCCAAAGGCAAGCCCGCCCTGACCCGTGACCTGCCGCGAGTTTTTAAATACAAACCTATGACCTGCCCTGTTCTATTCCTACTGGGCCTAACCTGCGCCATTTTACCCGTCCTACTAGATTATTCACAACTAATAAAGAAAATTCACATAATTATCATCTTGACAAAAAAAAAAAAAAACAAAAAGTACAAAATCCTACATAATTAAGTTCGAAATATTGCGATAAATAATCATTTACAAATCCATATATTCATTCTGCAAATTGAAGCTAAGAAAATCATATTCAACAAAAACTCCATATCTGCAAATTGAAGCCAAGAAAAAAAAGACTCAATTACATAACCATATTCAAAAAAAAAAAAGTTTGTCAGGGTTAATCACGAACTATCCTCTACAGCCCTTCAGTCCCTGAGAACCAAAGTAACTGTTAATCACACCCTTGTCCGGTGGAATTTCATCCTCTACAGTGGCTTGAGATGGAAGGCATGCGGCGAGGGAGGAAGAAGGCAGCAGCGATTAGGGGAGAAAATAGGCAGCAGTGGCTGGGGTGCTGAGAGAAGGAAGAAGTGAGCAGACAGAAAGGGAGAAGGAGAGGCGGCGAAGAAGAGAGAAAGAAGAAAGGAGAAGCGAAAGACAGAAAAGGAGAAGGAGAGGTGGCGAAGAAGAGAGAAAGAAGAAAGTAGAGGTGGCAGACAAAAAGGGAGAAGGAGAGGCGGCGAAGTGAGGGAAGAAAGAGAACGGAGTGAGGAGATTAGGGTTAAAGTTAATATATATATAAATATATATATATATATATATATATATATGAATTTATATATATATATTTTAAAAAAAAAGGGCAGGTCAGGTCAGGTCAGGTCGGGCCAAATCCTTAGACAGCCAGAGACCCGACCTGACCTATGCACGAGTCTTCCCTTTAAGATCCATACTTGTTCCTATTTTAAAACAGATTAGGTAATACCCGCCCAAACAGGTCAGGTCAGTTTGAATTCTCATTGGGTCAGGTCATTTTGTCATCCCTACAGAAGCATCCAACTTTGACCAAAACAGAGAGCAAGAATCTTTGTGGACTGATGGATGTAAAGAAATGGACTTCGGAAGCATCTATGCATGTTGCACAAAATGAGATATGAATGTAATTTGCATACAAAAGAATTTTTCTTGATATAATTTGTATGATATTAATGTAATTTTATCATTGATAGTTTTTAAATATTTTTTAAAAATAACGATATAGTATATCTTTTATATTTGTAATTTAAAAATTTTAATCGATAAATTAAAATATTTTAAAAAATATATGGGAGCCCATGAACTTTAATATGTGACCCTTTTAAAATTTAAAAGGTTAAAACTTCTGTGGATTGGAATCCATTTAGAGTGAGCTTATATGGGTTGGGGTGGGACTGGGCTAGGGTGGGTCGGCCCAATTGACCGGCCTAATTCTTAGCCTTAGCCATATGTTCTTGGTTGTGAAAGAAATCAATCATTTGTGATGAATTATGGAACGTATCTAAGCTGTGGGTTTTAGCCAATTTCAAAACAATTTCCGTTGCATCATACTTAATTTACTATTTAGGAATCAACTTCAATTCTTTTTCATGCATGCCTTAATAATTCTTTGGACTTTTAGCTCGTTTTGTCATAAATGTTTGAATCAAACTATAATATGATCCCATAAATTTTTTTTCTACTCTTTATGATCCTTCCACATATTATGAATAACCCTTTTTAGTCCCTATTACCATTTTTGGACAAAACACTTATCAGAACAAGTCATGTTACTGGAATATGATAATTATTTAGGGTTAAAATTATCAATCTTATCCTTATTGCTCAAAATTAGGTTTTGTCTTTTAAGGTTTTGATGATTGCTTGGTGCTCTCTTATAATCTGCAAAAGGGATTTTTGTTGCTGCTTTTTGAAGTATTGGGCTCCCAGGTTTTGCAAGTGCAATTCTCAGTGCTGCGTTATCTTAAATTATAGGCCTTGTCGGTCTTCCTTTTCTTTGGAACTTCTACCAAAATCATACTACATTGTCGATTACTTGTGCGCCTGTGAGTTTGCTGAGTTGAACTCTCTTGCTGACCGTAAATGATCCTTGTTGGTTCCTCTGGCTAAGTTTTACACCTTCCACTTACTGTTCGAAATATCATGTGCTTTTGAACTACAATGGATTCACAGCCTACATTTGCTTGGGCTTCATTCTTGGCATCTCTATTGGGTCTCCTTTGCTTCAGCCTGATCACCAGGGAAATCTTATTACTTTAGGCTTCCAATATGTTGTACATCTTTTATGAACTGTTCCACTTGGATGAGCTTCCCCTACATAATTTTGGCACTACTTTTTGCTGGTTCCATGGGCCTTTTCTTTGGACTAAGAAGTGATGTGATCTCAAATTTGAAAGGAATTCTCCATTCATCAATCAATTTAAAATACATCTAATTAAGATCAACTCAAGACTTCATTAAGAGGTTCAATCTAGATTACTAATGACCATGATTTCCTTCTAATATGATCAATTAATTTGAATTTCATCAGTATTAAATAACTCAAGAGTTAAACTAAGGACCCTAGAAGAGCTATTAGAAAAACACTTGAGAAAAGTAGAGTTTAATCCATAAGGATTCCTTCAAATTCAAATAAGTTGTTTTGTGGATAACTTGTCTTACAAAATACAAATATAGAACTATTTATAGTTCCATCAATAAGAAGCTTTAATTAATGATTAAAGACCTTGCTAACCCTCTAAAATAACTTAAAAGACAAAGAAAAGTCAATAAAATTAAGTAAAATCATCAAAATTGGGTTAAGGTCGCATTAGGGACCAAAGCTCAAGAAATCAAAGTTCAGGGACCAAATTGGACAATCGGCACCTATACTTCTCTCAAAATCCTCTAGAACGATTCATTTCGTTGCTCTGTTTCACCGGTCCTCTTAAGTCTTTGACCGGCGCAGGTCAGGTCCTCTGGTGATGTCCAGTTTCTCCACCAAACACTTGATCTTCAATGCTTCCTTCCAATGCTTCTACCACTTGATACCATGGCACTTTAGGGACATGTTCTTCACTTGAAACTTCTTCCTCAAGTCCTTGAATCATCCAAACAATTAAAATCCTTCTTTGGTTGTTCATCATCCATCGATGATAGTTCCTCAAAGATTGATTGAAAATCAAGCAACTCTTCTCTTCTTTTCTTTGTACAAATGTGGTCAATTTTTGCCTCAACTTGGATGCTCTAGCTCTTGTACTTGGTCCGATAGGTATCATAGGTGTTGGATCACCATCATTCCCTCTCACCCCAAAAGGATTCATCCTCTAATCAGCTTCATCTGCATCAAAAGGGGAAAGATCACTAATATGGAATGTAGAACTCACTTGATACTTACCTTGGAGATCAACTTTATATTCATTGTCATTGATATTTTCTACAATTTGAAATGGTCCATCTCATCTTGGCTCAAGCTTTTTCTTTCTAGATTGTGGGAATCTCTCCTTCCTTGGATAAATCCATACCTAATCACCAACATTGAATTTCATGTCCTTTCTACCTTTGTTGTGTTGATTGGCATATGTTTGAGTTTGCATTTGGATGTTCTCCCTTGCCTTGGCATGCATTTTCTTGACCATTTCAGCCTTCCTTTTGCCATCTAGACTATAAACTTCATTCAAAGGTAAAGGTGTCAAATTTAGAGGTGTTAAAGAATTATAACCATAAACCAATTCAAATGGAGAATAATGAGTAGAAGAATGCATACACTTAGTAATCCTTTTTATAAGACATATGTGAGCTTGTCAAATAAAGTATATAATCATGTAGCTGATCGTTTATTAATAATAAGTTACAAAAGATAAGTGTTCCCAGTAAAGTCTTTACTACCTTAGTGAGAAGCGACAACACATGAGACCAATAGGTATCTTATTTGAGACATGGCAAGAGTAAGTGAAAAACCACTATTAAACCTCGAGGATGGGGGGATTGAGAGGGTTAAAGGAGGGGAGAGTAAAAGAAGGTAAATGTCCCAAATGTGCATATCTTTATTGAAGAGTTATCAATAAAACTTGTGACTTTTAACCTAAGCACCTTTTATTTATTTTGTTACCCTTTTTTGTTCTCGTTACCTTTCATTTATTTGGAGTATACCTTCAATGAAATGATTGTGTTTATTGAACATAAGTAAATTTAGTTTTAGTTTAATAATTGGATTTTTAATCTATTTGGTTCTATATATTTTGGTCAAACTATAGTTTAATCTCACAACACATTATATTTCTCATTTTCTTCAAGTCTTGTTCGGTTTGGTGGTAAGCAATAACAGTTGAGACTAATTTTGAAACACATGAGGGTAAGTAGGGAACTGTTGTAGGGGTATATGGAAGGTTAGGGGAGATATGGGATGTGAAGAAAAAATAATAGTTTAATCCAGCCGGGTTTTTTTTTTTTTTTTTCATCTATTATGGTCCTAGTTATCATTTTCCAACAAGACAACCATTGAACCAATCACATGACCGTCATGGGATAAGTTTTTATGGGCAATCTCATTATTGCCACTCCAAATCCAACCAGCCCATTAAAAAAATTAAAAGAAAAGACATCAACATAAAATATATGTGGACAATCAAAATAACTCAAAATCAGCATTGTTTCTCTCTTTTCCTTCTCTCTACAGTAAATGCTTTGGGTTGTGATTTGGATCTCCTCTATTTCTTCCTATTAAACCCTACTCTTCCTTTTTCTCTCAGATCTTTACATCTCCAAGTAAATTAAACTCACTTCCCATAATCTCTCTCCCTACTCAAGCAAAGAACCATCGACAAGGATGTATATGACAAATGGATAGCCCTAGGTGATTAATTTAGAATCTTGAATCCATCCCACATCTTTTGACCGAATTGTAATTACCTTAAAGTCCTCAACCACCTTTTTTTTTTTTCCTCTCTTATTTCTCTTTTCACTAAGTATAAGAAAATCGAAATTATCAATTTTGGAATGAAAATTTTAGGCAGGGCTTTGACATTTATTTTTGAAACACTATACATTTGGAGTTTTGAGATGGGTGATGGTGAAAGAGAAAGATAGTTAGTTCAATTTGGAGTGATTTTGATTGTCCAAATATATTTTGAGTTAATTTATTTTATTTTAAGTTTTTAATAGGTTGGTTAGATTTTGAGCAAGAAGGATGAGATGACAAATTTACTACCAAAATATTATCTCTTGCCATTCATGTGACCGGTTTAGACAGGTGTGTTACCAAAAAATGATACTCGAGACCAAAAGCATGCAAACAAGTGTGGAATGGAGCCAAAACATAGCCAATCTGGCGCCCATCCGATGGAGCAACCAACGTTGGCTTCAAATTGCATCAAATTGGTCGACAAACAGAAGGTGTCCAGTCCTCTGTCTGGCATCAATGGCCCTTTGACCAAACAGTTTTCATTTTTTACGTTTCTTAGAAACTTGCCTATTTAAGGGTTTTTTTGGTCCTTTCATGTTCGAACTCAAATTTTTGACTTAGATTATCGTTTCTTAGCCTATTTAAATGCTTGTAACCTTGAGTTAATAATTCTTCATAACATTATTTCACATTTAAGAGAATTCTTTTAAGATCAAACATGATCTTTTTAAGTGTGTTCTTATGAACTCTTCTTAGGGTTCTTGAACAACTTCACAAGGGGTGTTAAATTACTTTGGGTTCAGGTATTGAAGAGTCTACTAAATCAAGAGGTTGGTTGATGTTGCTTGACAGCAGAGGTCAATCTAATTAACCTTGAATCTTACGATGAGTCCTTGGAAATCTTCAAATGGTGTGTTTTGAGAATTTGATCCTAAGAACTTCAATTTCAAGAAATCACATCCTATTTTGGTATTAGAGCTTAGGTTCTTCATCATAAGGTTTGCCTATCTTTTATTTGTTTTCTTGTTTAAGTGTTAAGATCATATTTGTTTATTTGAAAATCTATGATCATATGAATATTTTGTGTTTTGTTCTTCTACATCTATCTTATTTTCTTCCCGTAATCCTTGTGTTCTTGGGAGTTAAGCCTAAGGCAAAAAATGAGGGCTAGATCTATTTACTGAGTGATTGTTCTTCTATCTCTACAAAAAACGAAAAGAAGAGACAAAAAAGAAGATAGAGATTAAAAAACAAAAAAGAAAGAGAGATAAAGTGATGCAAGAACAATGTCAAAAAGAATAACTAAATAGAAGAAAAGTTGAAAAACTGCGAAAACTCTCTAGTTTTCGGAAAAACGATCGAAGTCGAAAATTATGAATTAATCAAAAGCTACCGAAATCAATGAGAAACAAAATATTTAAAGCCCCAACGAAAACCTAAACCTAAGCGGAACTTAAAAATAATGAAATTACAAAAATACATCTAACAATCGAAAATTATGAAATTGCCCCAAAAAACAGAAAAATTATGATAATGCCACTAAAAAAAAATGTCCAAAACACCATCAAGACGACTCTGGATGGCCGAAAAATGCCTTGCAACACAACATAGCAGTGACTTTTGTTTGTTGACCCATTATGGGTCACCCGGTCAAATTTAAACCCGATCCGAGCTCGGTTTAGTCATCTTGAGAATCATGCCCGGCATCATCCTCCCCGGCTAGGAGAAGATTTGCCCTTGAATCTGACTCGCCCTCACCAGTTACATCATCCGCAAAACCTTCCTCGTCCTCGGATTGGTAAGGTGACAAGTCAGCCACATTGAAAGTGCCCGACACATTGTAATCGCCCCCTTGTGTGTTGTTCTTAGTTAGATCACTGAACCCGAGGCCTCGGTAGTACAATTGTTATTGTACTGA